>JASDQU010209768.1:16357-27902 GCA_032191745.1 Picea mariana
TATGGCATTTCCATTCACTGTATATGTTATGGTTATTTTATTGCATCATCAAGGATGGGAACAAGTTTTACACAATATTGTTTGATTGCAATATTGATTAATTTGGGCAATATTGTTGTTGCCTCCTTGTATTGGATTGATAGCTCGACACGATAGGTTCAGTTAATAATACTATGACTGTGTGTTTTAAAATTTTCAAATGGGAATGTTGCAATCATGGTAATTAGGGCATGGTTATCCACTATATTTGTTATCGATATTAATTGATTGTGCCATTAGAGAAGGTCACGGGTTTTTGAACATGGCTTTGTTGAAATTTGATTGACTTGTGTTATGAGATTGGTCATGTTGTTGTTGCCTCGTTGTATTGGATTAATAACCCGACATTGTGGATGTTTAAATTCAGAATGATTGAACCTATACAGTCATCGAAATACTCTTGTGTTTTGTCAGATGTTTTTGTATTCCATGACATAGTATGTGTTGAATGGTAATGGTTGTTTGTGATTTTAAATGGAAAGTCAAGATCTTGCATTTAAAATATTGATGGTTTTATGTGGCTATCCATTGATGAATATCATGTTTCATAGCAGAAACAAACACAGGGTCTGTGACAATATAAACTCATTGCAATTCAATTATTTAAATTAAAACACAAAACCGAGCATGACCTTTGAGTTTGTATTTGATGATTGAAATAATTCGTGGGCAGTGGTCGATTTTGATGCTGAACATAATGGTTTACTGTTTATTCTTGTGGAAAGTGTTTTAAAATATTAAATGGATAAGTGAGATGAACAGAGCTCCCCTATAGGCTGGTGTGGACTGCATACTGTCTTGTTTGATGAAACGGTGTTTGATAATTGATTACAAGCGGGGAGCAAGTTAATGCACAAGATTTCTTGAACTATGCACAGTAATTGTTTGGGGTCCCATTGGTCATTTGGTTGGTGTGATTTCTTTTACAGAATGGTTTTATGGATGACTTAATTAATTTTATGAACAATAATCGCTCTCTTCCCTACCATTATTTCACTTTCCTCTAATTACAACGCCCTCGCCTTCCTGCATTCATGTTTCACTCCCTGTTCTAAAATTTAATTACAGTCAAAACGAATTTTGTATTGAAGCAGTTTAGAGTCGCATTTTCTTGGTTGGAATACAGTGATGTTTTCTTTGGTTTGAATTACAGTTGATTGTTGTGGTCTTTGAGCAGTAACCGTGTTTATTTTCCCCTCATTTTATCATTTTTTGCTCAATACAATCCCCTCGCATATCCCAGGACCTTTTGTTCACCCCGTACTCATTGACGACAGTTAAACAATTTTTATGGATTGGATTGCATGAGCCTGATATGTTGTTGAGCCAAAATCTATTTCATATTTTAAAGAGTTGTCATGTATGGTTGTTAAAATAACTATTTTCTAATCAATTAGGCATACATGAATGAGCTATTCAAATAAAAGGCTCGAAATCGAGGCCTACTATGCCCCTGTCAAAGAGAAATCTGCTACTGCCCCTTCCACATCTTCAAATATTTCTGATAAATTTGTGTCCTCCCACATGCATTGGAAGGACGATTTCTCTCATATGATCAGCGAGATGAGGCTTAAATATTCCACACAGCCTAAGGCAGGTTCAGAAGGACTAAAAGATGATAGCATCAATAAGGGAAAGATTGCCTCACAAACTGAAAAATATGGATTTTATGTTTTATTTGTTGATGACAGTTGACTTCATATTTTCATATAGCTTGTTTTTGGATATGTTGGTAATATATTTTGGAAATAGTTGCAAATATTATTGAGATAAATTTGTCAAATATGGATGCGATGATGGGAGTCACAAGGAGGGGTGTTTTGTTTAATTGATTAGTGATGTTATGATTGTTGAGAACTAAAGGGAGTCACAACTCACAAGGGGTCCCACCTACTAGTTAGTATTTATTTAAAACCCTTATTATGATTTATTACACTCTCCCCCTTAACTAAAAGTGGTTGAGTTTTCGTTAAATTAACTAATGAGGTGGTTCAACTACTTCAACCAATTCTAATTTTCTTAAAGGAAAAGGGAAAGGGAGGAACAAGAGGAGGATAGAAGGAGAAGCATACTAAGGTTTGCTCTTTGAGTTTATGTTGAGATAGTTCAGTTTTCATTCATTCCTTAATTGATCACAAGCCTAATTCTCTTTTATGATAGCAGGGTCTTATTGTAGACAACAACATTCAAACACTTTTTTTCAGAGGTGTTGATCTATCTTTGATAGTCTATGTAGACTTGTCTATTTGTGAATTAGTTTTCATGACTGACAAAGGATATTCTGCAAAGTCGAGTGGGAAGCAATCTACGGAAAACTGATCCAGCTTTTAGAGTTCAGTTTTGGTTTTCTGTCAGAGGTCCTTTTGTATGTTCCATCAGGGATGTCTAAGTTTGACTTTGGTCCGAAATTTCTGTATGAGATTTTGTAAAGAAAATGACTCTTTGGTGAATTGGAATGAAATAAATGATTGCTTTATGTCTCGTATGTCTTGATCATCATCTTGGTGCATTAATTTTGTCTTTACACTTGTTTTCAAAAACTATTATATTCAGAAAATCATATTAAAATGAATTTTCCAGCAAGCTTTTATTTGTGAAAAAGACTAGCCTAAGCACTTGTAATTGATACTTGTGAGTTAGGATTTTATTTTTTGATGGATATAAACCTAGGGTGACATTCCCATCTATTTTTCTTTAGCCAAGAAGAATCTAAAAATGCTTGAGTAAGATCATTCATATCTTTTCCTCAACATTTATTTGGCAACCATACTGGGGAGATCTTCGATATCTCTCTGGTTAATTTTTATACTCGATTTTCATTGATACTTTTTCTGATATTGATTCTTTGATTTCTTTATTTCTTAATGACTGTGCATGCTGCAAGGCCGCCCAATATTGAACCTCTTCTTCAAGATTAGACCAACATTGCTTTGAATTTGTTTAATACCATTTTAGACACTGCCGATACCCGTGCTGAGCTTAACCATTCTTGGGAAGCAAATGAATGAGACATTAGTGCTCAAGAACGATTGGAATCTAGACGTAAATAGCCTAGAAATCAACAGTAACCTTCTCGTTTCTTAAGTTTTGGCCTTTCTTTCATGTCCTTGGACTCTTGTGCTTCTAGAAGAAGAAGAGGCTTATCACCGGAAACCAATCCTATTGCTGAAATAGGAAGAATGAACGTTGTGTTATCTTCCCAACAAAGTGCTCTAAGGAGAACTTTGTCTGATTCATCCAGTTTGTCTTTCTTTCCCTCATCTATCATCCACAAGATGGCATATAGTGGTGGCTCTGGTGGCACTGGAAGTGCTTCATCCTCTCAGTCTTCATCTTCGTCAGTGATTGGTAACTTATATAGACACCATATCCTTGTCCAATCTACCACACATCCCACCAAATTCATTAAAAAGTATGGGATTTTTCTTTTCAAAGTAGACGACACAACCACACCATGGCATGTGTCCTCTCCTCTTAACCTAACACCTGCTACTCATCCACTTCCTAAATTTAAAGAGAATCTTCCTAGGTTTTCAGGAAATAACACTGTCACTACAAACGAACACCTGGTGGAATTTTCTAATGCTTGTCATAACATAGGAGCCGACGACAATGATACTTGCATGCGCTTATTCATCAATTCCTTGGAAGGAAAGGTTGCAGCCAATTTCTTTGACCTTCCTCCTAAGATCCTGTCTACTTGGGAGGAGTTAATCTATTGGTTCCAATCCAATAATGGGCAATATAAAAGCCCAACTGAGAAGTTAAGGGAATACAACAACGTCACCTATAAGGATGGTGAGACCATCAAGTCCTTCAACTTGCGTTTCACCAAGTTATATAATCAAATCGCAGAACTCATCCTCCCTCAGAACCAAGACGCTTTCATGCATTACAACAATGCATTGCCTTCCCCCTACCGTCATAGGCCTGAGGAAAAAGCCATCGATAATCTTGGTTCCTCTCTGCATACTTGTTCAGAGTATGAAGAATAGCTTGAACGAACAGGTCTTCCCCAGGGAGAACCAGTTAGACAGACATATATGTCTGCCCTCCTACAACTAGTCCAAGATATGAAAAATTGTATGACAGTGTTCGATTGAAAGGGAACTGTATCCCCTCTCACCCCTGGAGCTTCATCCTCTTCTGAATCCCCCTTTAGAAATTCAGTTGAAAATGATTTTTAGCCTAAATATATCTTTCCCTGAAGTTGGTGTAACTTCTGCAAGGAACACCATGAGGAAACCACATGTGAGTTAAAGAAGAGTGTCAGAGATAATATCTTTGGTAAGAGACCAGAAGCTACTATCGTTGTCTTAGATTTTGCAGAGCCAGAAGATGTCATGGTCATCAACACTAGGAACAAAGGCTATGCTCCCAAGGGAAAATTCGATCCTCCTCACAATTTTGCTAGCCCAAGCTCATCCTCACCCGCTGCTATTGTTCAGGTTCCTAAGGTTCCTGACAGTCAAGGAACAACTTCTCCTCTCCCCTCTTCAAATACAATATCTTAAACCAATTGGCCAACATCAAAGCAGATGCAACCCTTTTGGACATGGTTGTTGTCCCTGAACAACAGATGGATCTGAAACAATTCATGGAAGGGAAAGCTTCCGTTGTAGCCAATATTTCCGAAGAGGTAAACTAAGAGGATTCTTCTGTAAATAAAGTAGGTGTACATAGCTTTAGATATCCTATAAAATCCCCCTTTTTATATTTCTGTAAAGATTATGGATAAGATTGCCCATTGTTGCCTCATTGATGGCGGTTCAGGCCCAAGTGTGATGTCGAATATTATTATGGAAGAGCTAGGCTTGTCTAGTACAAATGAAAACGTTGGAAGCATGATATCCTATAATAGTCTACAAAAAACAACCATAGGCGAGATTAAAGATGTGACCTTAGTTTTATGCGCTCATCCCGAAATAAGGACAACCCTCAACATTCAAGTAATCGATATGCCCGTAAGAAATTACTCAATTATCTTGGGAAGATATTGGCAAGCCTTAACAGGTGGATACCTCTCACTTGACGGGACACACTTATCCGTGCCTCAAAATGGTAAGAACATTATAGTACTTAGAGAGGGAAGGATTTCACCCTACATAGAGAGCATTCCACAATCTAGTGTAAACTATATCGAAGAGGACCTAGGGGTGTATTCCATATTTGTTGAAGAGGATAATATTCCTTTGGAACAAATTGATTTAGATGATGATATGTGGCACATGAAATTTGATGGTTCACGCTCAAATGAAGGTAATGGGGTTGGCATTATCTTGGTTTCCCCTGTAGGGAAAATTCATAACTTGTTTTACAGGTTAGAGTTTTCTTGTACAAACAACATCACTGAATTCGAAGCTTTATTATTAGGCATTAAAAACTCCCTTAGTCTTGGTTGTGGTCACCTTTAAGTTTTTGGAGATTCTGAGCTTGTTGTGAACCTGACACGTAAGATATGCTCTCCTAGCAACAAGCTTATGGAATGATACACCCAAACTGTTTGGGCGCTTATCTCGAACCTTTTATCTTTCAACATCACTCATGTTAAGAGGAAATTGAATTCAATGGCTGATCGGTTAGTCGTCCTTGCAACCTCTCCTAACCAACAACTTTTTCCTCACATGCTTGATTGTTCTTTTCAATCACTATATGGTCCATATATCCTTGACAATGTAGAATCTTGGCAGGCCTTCCCTAATGATGAGAGAATTTGTGCTTTCATTCAATATGAACCTCTTAACCCCAAGGAAATGGCATCCATAGAAGACAAAAAGATTCCTAAGGGCTTTACTCCTCTTTAGAGTTCATTTTCATTGAGTGATGTAGGCAATAAAGAGGAAAAGAGAGAAGGGGAGTCAAGAAAGAAGGTGGTTGAAACCATTTCCTAGAATATTGGGGCACTTGAATCCTCAAAGAATGTTAAAAGAAATACCCAATGTTCCAATAAACAAGAAATGAGGTTTGCCAATCTACTTGGTGGATTTCAAAGAGTTTTTTCTTGGTCTTATAAGGATCTTCGTGGTTTTGATCCTGGTCTTACACAACATGCTATCCCCATCAAGGAAGGCATGAAACCATCTAGGAAAAAACAAAGACCTATTAACTCTGCATTCACAACAACTTTTCAAAGGGAGTTGGAAAATTTATTAAGGGCTGGGATTATCTTTTCAGTCCACCCTGAATGGGTTTCCAATTGGGTACCTGTTTTGAAGACCACTAATCATATTAGAACCTGCATTAATTTCCTCACTTCCAGTCAGGATGTTATGAGAAATCCTTTTCCTCCTCTCAATATGGAAATAATTCTTCAACAGGTTGTAGAGTCACAGTTGAGGCCCTTACTTGACAGTTTTTTGGGTTGCAGGAGAATCAAAGAAAAAGGGGTAGATGCTTACAAAACCACCCTTATCTCATATTGGGGTACCATGACTTATAAATGTTTTCTTTCTGGCTTACCTGATGCAAGTACTGTTTTTAAAGGACCTATACACACAACTTTCGATGAATTGGTCAGTATCCATCTCTATCTTGATGAATCTGATTGTGTGCATCAAAGGGATGATAATTACCTCAGAGTTCCAAGTGTTTTTTCTGAGTCCTTTCAAAATTTCTTTTGTCCTGGATACTAACTCTTACATTCTAAAGGATTTACAGGAGTAATCATTTTCCTACAACACTAACGGTTCTCGTTTGAAACATTGTGAGGGACCAACGTGAAAAGTTTTAGTGCTATTTGGATCTGTTTTATACTAGTAGCCTAGCTCTTCTTTCATTTTTGTGCTTCTCTTTTCTGATTTACAGTAGTTTGACTTCTTCTTTCTGTGTTAAATTTTTCCTTGCTTCTTTTTCATTTCTGTATTTTATTGCTGTTGTTTTAATTTTTGCAATTTTACTTCTGTCATGATTTTGTTTCCTATCATCTTTTAGTTAATTTGGTCAAAATAGGATGTTGGATCGATTATGCCATAGTGATGCTCCTGCAAAGCATTTTTAGTCAATAACAATCCATCTTACACAACTATCATAATTTTCCTCTAAAGGAACCCTTGAAGTTGTTATATATTTCCACTGTTGTCTTATAAAGAATTGGTTATCTCCTGCTTCTTCTTGCCATCTCTTCATCCATTGAGGTTTTTAAGAGCAAGTCCAAAAATTTTCTCCTTTAAGTTAAGAGAAAATTCTGGTTGAATGATTATGCATACAGTGGTAAAACCCCTCATACTTAACGCTTTTCATGAGTTATTCCCAAATTCCGAGTCATTTTTCCATTAAATTTGCTCACTTCCCCCTATTTCATATTCTTCCTGATTATATGTTCTTGACCTGCTATTCTTGGTCTACAAAATCATGAGTTCTGAGTCCTAAATCTGTTGAAAACAAATTTCCCTGTGGAGTCACCACTTTGTTGACGATTAAAATCGCAACAAAGTTTTTTTCCCGCAAAGTATTGCTAAAGCCTATTATTATAATCTAACAGGATAAATAATACTAGTAGGTGGGACCCCCTTGTAGATTGGGAGATAATATCTGACTCTTATATGATGTTTTTGCCACTGTTCGACACTACTTACATGGTTGATGAGATCTTATTGGCGATGGATTGGGATTATTACGTGTTGGTTCTATGTGCGACAAGTGAATGTTGGTTAAGGCATGTTATGTTTTCTTCTGAGCTCTAATCTCATGTTACGATTGCCTATGTTATCCATTGGTACTATTGCTATCTATTCCTAGACTCGTGACTTTGACACTTGCAAAACATACATGTTAGTAACAATACTAAAGAGTAGTTGGAAAAAGGCAAAAGCAATACAAACAAATGCAAAGGGAAGGAATTAAAACTATGTTATATACTACTCTATATGCATTGAAATTTAAATGGACGTTGTTAACCCTTGAAATAAGCTAATAGTTATGATATTTGATTGAGTTATATGAAGTGGTGATTTATGTTATGACATAAGTTTGATATGGGTCGCGCTATTGGTTTTAGTGGGTGATGGTTTCAATACATGGTTTAATTAATTGAGTTAATGGGAAGCTTTCTGGCGTGTACTAAGGAATTAATGGACTAGGGATGGAGGCGACGTGCATTTATTGCACATCACCCTTACTCCTTCCACTGGCCGCCACCCTAATCGGGCTATTGTTCAACTATGTTTTCTATGGTTATGCTCCTACTTTCAAGGAGAGGGAGAACCGCTCAACCAATTTGCGTTTAAGGTGATTTTGATTATAGGTATGATTTTTTTTGCCATCCATGAGTCTGCTCTGGTTATGAAATAGATATTGGTTTAGATGTATGGGTTTGTGCTTCCTTAAGTATGGCAACTGTGTAAAATTGTGATTTTTCTGGAATGATTAGTTGGTGGCTTTCTCTGCGATAATGTCTGAAGTTACAGTGTATTGGGTCGTTCTAAATGTTAGTAGCCATAAAGGCTCTCTTTCATCCTTGCCGGTTTAGTGGAGGGTTTCTTTTGGTTTAGAGTGGCTGGATGTCTCCACGCCTACGTATTCCATACCCATTATTTTGTTGTTTTGGGGTTTTGAATGCATTGTGTCACTACATGTTGCTTCACTTGGGTATGAGTTCGTTCATGTTACTAATGTTGCATAGTCGGTTGTGATGGTCGTTTTCCAAAGGGATTGCTTAAGGTGACTGTTATTTCTCGGCCCTGTCCTATCTCATCATTCTTGGGTTGGCTGAGAGACCCACGAGGGTTATACCATGCGTGTTTCAAGTCTTGTTATAAGGTCAAATTGGAGCCTTTCTCCTCTGTTCATAGTCTCCTCTATCATGAGGATTGTCACCATGTTTGCGAATACATTTGTGGTATAGCATGTACGTGCACCATTGGTCTCGAAGGTTCCCACCTAATGTCAGGAGTCGACTCCATGTCTCCATGTGTTGGTCTACAGGGTCAAACATTGATTACTCAAGGCTCAGTTTTGATAAAAAGTAACCCATTATGTCATGTTGGATACACGGTCGATGGTTATGATTTGGTGATACATTGTCGATAATCTTCTATTATCGAATCGTCTCTTTTGATTATCCTGACAGTGGATTTTGGTTGTAGTCACTACAATTGGTTATTAGGACAATCTCATTGATAATCTCAGCATTGAAATTGGTTGATTGAAGAATGGGGTTGATACAAAGTAACTTTATTTTTGCATCGAGATTATTGAAATGTTAACTAGGCATTAGTTTACAATTGATTAATGCACAATGATGCTTCATGCGTGATACATTGGTATGTGTGGCATTCCTACAGCATGAATCAATGATTACTGTAACTATGTGTTTTTAATGGCCAAATGGTTATTTCAATCAGGGTGATTATGGCATTTCCATTCACTATATATGTTATGGTTATTTTATTGCATCATCAAGGATGGGCACAAGTTTTACACAGTATGGTTTGATTGCAATATTGATTAATTTGGGCAATATTGTTGATAGCTCGACATGATAGGTTGAGTTAATAATACTAAGAATGTGTGTTTTAAAATTTTCAAATGGGAATGTTGCAATCATGGAAATTACGACATGGTTATCCACTGTATTTGTTATCAATATTAATTGATTGCGCCATTAGAGAAGGTCACGAGTTTTTGAACATGGATTTGTTGCAATTTGATTGAATTACGTTATGAGATTGGTCATGTTGTTGCTGCCTCATTGTATTGGATTAATAGCTTGACACTCTGGATGTTTAAATTCAGAATGATTGAACTTGTATAGTCATTGAAATACTCTTGTGTTTTCTCGGATGTCTGTGTATTCCACAACATAGTATGTGTTGAATGTTAATGGTTGTGTGTGAGTTTAAATGGAAAGTCAAGATCTTGCATTTAAAATATTGATGGTTGTATGTGGTTGTCCATTGATGAATATCATGTTTCATAGAAGAAACAGACACAAGGTCCGTGACAGTATAAACTCATTGCAATTCAATTATTTAAATTAAAACACAAAACCAAGCACGACCTTTGAGTTTGTATTTGATGATCAAATAATTCGCGAGCAGTGGTCGATTTTGATGCTGAACATAATGGTTTATTGTTTATTCATGTGGGAAGTGTTTTAAAATATTAAATGGATAAGTGAGATGAACAGAGCTCCCCTACAGGCTGTGGTGGACTGGATATTGTCTTGTTTGATGACACAATGTTTGATAATTGATTACAAGAAGGGAGAAAGTTAATGCACAAGATTTCTTGAACTATGCACAATAATTTTTTGGGGTCCCAGTGGTCATTTGGTTAGTGTGATTCCTTTTACAGAATGGTTTTATGGATCACTTAATTAATTTTATGAACAATAATCGCTCTCTTCCCTAACATTATTTTGCTTTCCACTAATTACAACCCCCTCGCCTTCCTGCATTCATTTTTCACTGCCTGTTCTAAAATTTAATTACAGTCAAAAAGAATTTTGTATTGAAGCAGTTTAGAGTCGCATTTTCTTGGTTGGATTACAATGATGTTTTATTTGGTTTGCATTACAGTTGATTGTTGTGGTCTTTGAGCAGTAACCGTGTTTCTTTTCCCCTCATTTTATCATTTTTCGCTCAATACAAGCCCCTCGCATATCCCAGGACCTTTTGTTCACCCCCTGCTCATTGACGACAGTTAAACAATTTTTATGGATTGGATTGTATGATCCTGATATGTTGCCGAGCCAAAATCTATTTCATATTTTAAAGAGTTGTCATGTATGGTTGTTAAAAGAACTATTTGCTAATCAATTATGCATACAGGAATGAGCTATTCAAATAAAAGGCTGAAAATCGAGGCCTACTATGCCCCTGTCAAAGAGAAAGCCGCTACTGCCCCTTCCACATCTTCAAATAATTCTGATAAATTTGTGTCCTCCCACACGCATTGGAAGGACGATTTCTCTCATATGGTCAGGGAGATGAGGCTTAAAGATTCCACACAGCCTAAGGCAGGTTCAAAAGGACTAAAAGATGATAGCATCAAAAAGGGAAAGATTTCCTCACAAATTGGAAAATATGGATTTTAAGTTTTATTTGTTGATGATAGTTGACTTCAGATTTTCATATATCTTGTTTTTGGATATGTTGGTAATATATTTTGGAAATAGTTGCAAATATTATTGAGATAAATTGTCAAATATGGATGTGATGATGGGAGTCACAAGGATGGGTGTTTTGTTTAATTCACTAGTGATGTTATGATTGTTGAGAACTAAAGGGAGTCACAAGGAGTCCCACCTACTAGTTAGTATTTATTTAAAACCCTTATTATGATTTATTATTCTTTCCCCCTTAACTAAAATTGGTTGAGTTTTAGTTAACTTAACTAATGAGGTGGTTCAATTACTTCAACCAATTCTAATTTTCTTAAAGGAAAAGGGAAAGGGAGGAACAAGAAGAGGATAGAAGGAGAAGCATACTAAGGTTTTCTCTTTGAGTTTATGTTGAGATAGTTCATTTTTCATTCATTCCTTAATTTATCACAAGCCTAATTCTCT
>JASDQU010209769.1:8781-22601 GCA_032191745.1 Picea mariana
AAAAATAAGGTTCCTTACGGAGATATTTTTTCACCATATGGAAAACAACAAACATATAATCCCCCATGATATGCAATTGATTGACCACTTTGTTTTTCATGATTCAGATCCCTTTCCAAGGAAATAATTCATTTTCTTGATTATTTGTAGTGTTGTTGATCCCCAAACATAAGTAATTTATTATTTTCCTTCGGAGCCAAAGATCACCCTCACACCTACCACCCATATGAAGAAGAAGAGTAAATTATTAGTGATCAAATAATTGTTAACGGGATTCAAATGATGTTTGAAAATCTTTTCTTCCTATTGTAAAAAGATTCCAAGGTTTCTACCAATTGAGTTTGGTTATGGACATTAATGATATCTCAATGCTTTAACACAAAACAATTGAGCATATTAGGACTTGAAATGTGATAAAGATAATAGAAAAAAAAATCAATCAATGAATTGACATGATTGGAGAGAAAAACTCCATTGAGTTCTATCAAATCTATGTGATGGGAAATTGACATATGGAACAGTTCCAAGGTTGTTTGACTAAGGGAGCCAATGCATTTATCAACTTGGTGCGGTTGGACATTCGCAAACAAATGAAGAACATATCAAATGCAATGGTTTTCCACTTTTAATAATGATTATGATTCTAAAACTACATATGCTTTTTGAAGTATAAGACAATGGGTTTTTATAGGTTCTAGGAGTTTCAAACACAAGAAAAATGGAAAGAACATTAAAGTGTTTAAATTGAGTACATTGGTGGGGAGTTCATGTTAAAGGATTTTATTAAATATTGCAAATAGTGGTAAAAATTGTTTGAAAGAGGTTACATCCCTACACTACAAAGAAACATGGAGTGCCCAAGAGGAAGACTTAAACATTAGAAACTGTACATAGTGTATATTGGATCATGTAAATCTAGATAACACATTCTAGGGAAAGTAAGTGGATAAAAGAAGGTATATTAAAATCAAGATTTTGAATTGAGTTATGCATTATATGACTCTAAAGGAAGAGTAGAATAAATATAAGCATCCATTGGTACATCCAAGAGTTGAGTTAAATTAGATGTGCCTTCTATTCATTAGTGTTAAATATAGACATGCAGAGTCAAAGGTGCTTTTTTTTTATAGATATTGTGAAGGTGAATATGGCATTGGTGAATGGCATTGAAGGAAAAGTTGGCGTAAGAGAAAATGAAGTTGATGTTGATGAGCATCAATGAAGGTGAAGTTGACATCACTGAAGGTCCCATTGATAGAGGATTCAATGAAGGTCATATCAACAAAGAATTAACCAACATCAATGAAGGTTTTGTCAATGAGCAGTTTCTTGATGATGGTGAAACTAGAATAATCAATGTTATATGTTGAATAAATGATCAATAAGGAAGACACACAAGCTACCACTATTGAAACTATAGTTCATTCCTCGATTGACATGTGGAAACCACATTATCCAATTATTAGGAAACATGAGTGGGTAAAGAAATAGTTCCATAGGATTTAAAATCTTACTCCTAGTTTTCAATATCATCTTGTAACTACCAAAGCCATGGAGAGAGATACACTAACATAGAGATCCATTTGTAAGAAGGGGAAGTCCAAGAATTCCAAGAATGACAGGGCAATGAACCATAAGTATTATGAATCTTACAAGAAAGGATGTAAAAGGAAGAGTCAACTATTTTCATAGAGTTCATTCTTATAGATTCATTTAGATTCCATAGAGAACACTAAGAAATAAGAGAGTTAAGGTGGATTTCACTGGATAATGGTAAAAGGCAAATGAAATGATTTTGAAACACATGGTGAAGAGATATAATTATATGAAATCATGAAGATGGGTGTCTATTTTGCTTGTTTTATGAGAAAAAAAAAACTATATTTTCACAAGTTCTTCAACTTTCGGTATACAAAAGTATTTTTTTTAATTAGAATTTCACTTTACAATAAAATCAAAACTTGTGAACAATTTTGTTAGCTTTCTACTGACTATTTTTCAAATTACTTTTATTGAGATTTGATATGTCATTTTGGCAATTGTTTCACAGTATGTTCCTTAAAACTGAAAGGAATGATAACGAGTTATGTTTTCCCCCAACAATGTATCTATTATTAAAATTTTGTTTTTGACAAACTAAATATACTACAAAAATCTACAAAGACTTTATTTTCTTATGACTATAATTTTGAATCTAACAGATAAATATTATCATTTCTAGAATTTTTTGAAGTTGAATAAGCTGAAACAATTGCAGATTTTAAACACATATTTTCCCCCACCTTGTATCTATCTTAATTTGTACTTAAAATTAAATCTAAAAATACCCTTTTGAATAGAACAATTTAACGATTGTGAATATAGTTTTTTCTAAATTTTCCACTATGTATTTTTAGAGATATGGATATTTCATTTCACTGAATCATAATGTCACCTGAAAATGTTATGCAGCAATTTTTTTATAAAAAATAATGAAAATGAAAACAAATTATATCCATAGAAAGTAGATTAAATTTTGCAAATGTTGGTATCAATTTTGAATCTAAATTCTGAGCATTTGCAAGAGTCTGCAACCTCCAAAGTTCAAGTAAGTTGGAGGGAATTCTCAGGTTCTTGCAAACAGTCTCATTCGTCGGTTTTCGGCCGAAAGAATATTTCGGTTGAAAAGTATTTATTTCGACCGAAATATTTTTACTAACGAAATCCATAAAAAATAAATGGATTTCTAGTTTTTCAGCCGAACATTGATTTTTTGGCCAAAAGATGGGTGAGAGAATTCCATCGGTTGGAAAAAATGAAGGGACATGTCATTTCATTTCAATTGGCGCCAAATATTATAAATATGATTTCGTCTGAACCAATTTAACACAATTTACACTCTCGTTTTATGGTTTTTCATATGTGGATCCCCTAAGCAAAACTTTAAATCATTTTTTTCATTGTTTTGAACAAGGTGGTTGATGATTTGTATGCAAAAAAAAAATTATATATTGAAGGAGTTGTTGAACATTTTTTCAAGGTGAAGGTGTTGTTGAACATAAAATTCTTGATATTAGCTTTTAATAATTTTTGTGAGAATGAAGTTTTTTTGAGGCTATTCTGAAATGTTTATTTTTTTTTTAACTTTTACATAGAACTACACTCATGGGAAACAAAAGTATGCGCAAGATAAATTTTGATCGCACTCGAGACGAAACTCGCCATAAAGAACAAAGGAAAGAGAATTATTGGAGAAAGAAACAAGAACGTGAAAATATTGAAGAAAGAAACGATGATGATGTAAATAGAGATTTTCAACAAGAAGAATTCCAATCAAGTATATGCATGTACACATATTGTCTATATTAAAAGTATAGAATCATTTATTAAAATTTTTGTTTAAAATATAATTGATTGTAATTTGGATTTGATGTTTTTCAAAAAACATAAATAGATTTTCCTCATAACGTCGATGAAGTCGTTGAAACCGAAATTGAAGCACAAGTTGAATCATCTATTGGTATGTACATAAATCTCTAGATATCATAAAATGAACACTTGTATATATAGTTTAGTGAATTTATGTTTGGGTTTTTTTTTAATATAAACTTTAAATTGAAATATGCAAAAAAATCTATCAACATTGATGATGAAATATTAGAAAATGTTGATACTAACAAATTTGGGAAGAAAGAAGTTAATCATTATATAAGATATAGTGTTACGAATATGTATAATACTTTTTTCAAAGATGAATCATTAACAATACAAGCTCAACTTTTACTCTATCTAATAAAGTCAAGAAAGTTAATAGTTAAAAGAAGCTACATCATTATTGGGTATTCAAAAGTCGACAAAAGATACAAAGGTGAAACAAAATGTCTTTGACAATATAACTAGTGTATTAAAATCTTTTGGAAAATCTTGAAAAAAAAAAGATGTCAGTGTTGCACGTAGAGTGATACAAACAATAGTTGTTTCATCTAGTAATATAAAATATCGTTTGACACAACACATGGAAAAAGCGATGGGAACCTCAAGAAAAACGTTGTACAAACATAGAAAATTTCGATTGTAAATAGATGCAAATGATGAACTTGCTTGTTGGACAGTTATTTCTAGACAACCCTACAAAGATAGACTTGCAAAAAATGTTAAAGAATTGACTTGTAATTGTTGGTTGACAGAATATTGTGTTTCACCACATACAAGGGATGTGTTGCGACGAAGAATAACATGAAAACAATATGAAGAACATCCATAACATATATTGTCAATGAAATAAATATAACTGTTCAATAAGTTCAAAGAAGAGCACAAACAAGTTGAAATTTCCATCAATACATTTGTGCAAGAAAGACCATGGTTTGTTAGATCCATCATTGTTCGTGACACTTGTTGGTGTTGTTAGCATGTGGAATTTGAGTTATATTACAACACTTTTATTTATTTTGGTAAAACTTTATGGCCAAGTTCACCTCCTCCTTCCACATTCTGTGTTTTTATATCTGAAATTGTATGTGAAAGAGAAGGTGATGAATTGTTTTACCAAAAAAAAATGTGTTGGTGGAAAGAAATGTGATCGTTGTGGAAATCTAAGTTTGTTTCACTCAAAGTATCCTATTGATATGAATGATCAATCATTTTATAATATAACAATCAATTGGAAGAGATATGAAATATCAGTAGAGTGGCTCCACATACTTCAAATGTTATTTCCAAAAGGATTGATTTGAAAGTAAAGAAAATCTGTGTGATAGATGTTTTGAAGAAGTTTGAGGAAGAAATTTATAAATACACCAAGCATTCACATAGATCTCGATGTAAATACCTACAATTCAAACAATCTCGTGAAGTGTTTCCACCATGGACAATTTTTTATGTAGTTGATTTTGCAGAGAATTACACATTCACTGCAAAAAAAGAAATACAGAGTGAATATTATCATTCTGATCAAATCACTATATGTGTCGACGTTCTATATAGACATGCTCAACAGAGTCTTGATAACATAGAAATAACCAATGACAATTGACATGTTATTAAAGAATATCATTTTTATATAAGTGATGATCAAGCACACGATACACATTACGTACAACATTGTTTTGATAAATTTTATGATTCATTGAAAGAATGTGTGATTGGATTCAATCGACATTGGATATGGTCAGATGGATGTATGGGTCATTTCAAATATTCACGATCATTCTATTGGTTGTTTTGTCTTCATAAGAAATCAAACATTACACATTGTTGGAATTTTTTTGAGATTGGTCATGGAAAATGAGAGCACGAAGGTGCAAGGGCATGTGTAAAATGAGCACTTCAAAGGTATCAGATGAACCCTCATGCCAATCGATTTGAATCTGTTGATCAAGTTGTTGTATGTTACAAATTGGCGCTAATCCATGAAAATAATATGTCAAGAGATGTGCGCAGGTGTGTATATATACATGTTACTGATGTACACAATATATTTGTATTTGCGTGTTCAAATTTATATGATATTCAATCATTTTCTTGGTAGATTTCAAGTTAACAAGTTCTTGTCTTGTATAGGTTTTTTTGGTATGTTGGAATCCAAGATGTAAATAGATCAATCCCATATGAAGTCGGTACAATACATGGGATGTGAAAAGTGCATTCATTTAAAATAAAACTAGATCAAAATGTGTTTTCATTTGATAGAAGAAATGGATCTTGTTTTTGTTCAGTTTGCATAGAGGACACAAAATCCGTAGAGATTTTTGAAAACGAAAATGTGGAATATGTTAAAGCTTGTAGACATGCCGAACTTAATATACAATGGAAAATTCCACTTGCAATCTCAGAGGAGATGGAGCCAAATGAAACTATAGTGTCAGTTGATGGTGATAGAGTTTCTGATCTTTTTAAAGAAGGTAATTTTTATATTTAAATATTTAAACAACTTGTAGATGTACTTGTAAGTTGGACATATAAAATTTATATATATAGTAGATTCAAGTTTAATAACACGTGCATGTGTGATAATCTAACACGAACTACTTGTTGGAACATATCGAATTATTTGCAGGAGATGTCGTTGTTTTGGTTGCACCTATAGAGAACACTGAAAACGTGAAATATTATTTGATGTGATGCACAGAACAAAAGATGAGGTTATTAGAATATTTTGATGATAATAGTTTTATATATGAAAGAGAATCCATCATATTGAAAGACTATTTTTTTACTCTATGATTAATCACCACGAATTATGAGCCACTTGACAAATCACCACAAATTATGAGCCACGTGGAAAATATAATCACCACAAATACTGAATACACAATAGATCCACAAGCAAGATAGAAGAAACCACACTTTATTATTACCAAACCCTTGAGGTAGGGAAACACCGTACAATGGATCCTATTATGGAAGGGATCCTCTCATGTTCACTTGTCTCTTTGAGGGGGCATCCTCCTATTGAGCTACTGCTCCACTATACAATACTCCTCTTCATATCCCATTACATTGCTTGAACCCCTTTATATAGTGCTACCATCACCTAAGAACATTCTAGAGGAGGAAACTTCTAGAAGTAGAACCTTCTAAGAAGTCTTCTTACATTTATTATATCTAAATACCCATTTATTATATCTAACTACTATAGTGGGCCTTATTTAATAATATAGTGGACCTAGTCCACCTTACATTGAATGACCCCCACTATTATCACTATGGGCCCTCTGGGCCCCCCACTACCTCTCTAGCTACCTTACATTACATCCCCCTTATGAAAGCGTTGTCCTCAATGCTTGATGTACAACCATATACCAGGGTCCCATGGATAAGTGTGGACCATAGTGTTGAAGTAGACTAGAGAACCAAGATCCCATTGAGAAATGGAAGCCACCATGTTGAAGTAGTTCAACCGCCATTGTAAACCAGGGTCCCATGTCCAAGTGCTCATGTAAACTCCACACGGAAGATATCGGCACCCAATAACCAACTGAAAATGATGCTCCCAATACTGATACCTATCATGTGCATCCAAATAAGAATATCCATCCACATAGTGGGAGATGGTCAAAGATGAATCTCAAAGGAACAATACCATTGTAGAATATGTAGGTTGGACGCTGGTAAGTAGCTCTTGATGTGGGACATTGATGTTCTCTACATAATGTGGAGTAGAGTCATCAAATAACATATGGAAGTGGTTGTCATCCCAGAAATGACAACTATCCATATGCCAATCATCGCAATCGGCCCCAAAATCATACCAAGAATATATTTATTGATTATATTCATCCCTAAGGTCCGCCATAAGAAATCTCTCCTGCATGTTATCCAATGAATCTTGAATACTACGAAAACTATCATTGAGGCCATCTCCAAAGGCATCAAATTTGTCATTCAATGTGTCATACAATTGAGATTTGAATGCTTCAAGAATTTCTTTGAGGGTTTGAGAGGAAATAGCCATTTGATCGCCCTATGAACTCTTCGGTCCTGCAGCTGTAACAAAAAAACCCCAAAAAAAGAACAATAAATTACTGCAGAAAATCGCGACGTTTTCCTAAAAACCCCTGAAAAAATGTTGAATTTAAAATGATCATAACTTCACTTCCCAAACTCTGTTTCGGCTAAAAAAAAATTTGAAATTGGGTGAAATTGTGAGAGGAACTCAGATCTGTAATTTTTTTGGGAAAATTCGGCCTCCAGATTGTAATGTACCCCACCTCTTGATAAAGAGGTGTTGACGAGACTCAGTGGCCTGGGCATCCCCACTAGGTCATAGTCTCAAACTGAAGGGGAAAGTCAACTAGACTAAGGTTATATTCTTAAGTTGACTTGAAGAAAAAGGGTTAAAAGGAATAAAATATAACTCAATAAAAGAATAGAAGTTAACCCTAGGAGTTAATATAACTCAACAGAGGAATAGAAGGAAAAAGTATAAATAGAAGGTTGGGGCACACCTATTATTCATTTTGGATTTGGTATATTGCTTGTTATTTCTCTTGAGCATACAGTTTGGGGGTTTTGCTATACAAACCCTTGTGAGAAACTCAGTGGTGAAAGACCCACTCACCTTGTTCCACAACTTGGTCTCAGGGATGAAAGACTCCTCCACACCATTCTACACTCAATATATTTACACCTAGCGATTCAAAAGATAGTAGGGCAGTATTGTTCTTGAGTTTCCAGCAAGGGTGCACCATCATCTAGAGAAGGGTTTGATCTAGCTGATCAGGAGAGATTTTGGTCATTTCTTCACTTGGGTTCTACTTGCAGAGGGGCAACCATCATTTTGAGGGTTTTTCTGGAGAGTTATCTTTATCGGTTATTTAGCTTCAGATTGGGACGACTTGGAGACAAGGGGACGTCCCATGATTCAGTAAATCTCAAATCTAGAGAGCTTCACGTAGAATCTGAGTCTGAAAATTCTCTTGCAGGGTTCTCATAGCCCGATCTACATTTCTAGGAAGTTTCAGGGCATTTGGAGACTTTTCTTATCAGGGTCGAGTTACCTAGGGTTCCAGGCATCTAGGAGGGCACAACTTCAGCAAAGGATTCAGAGTTTGGAGGAGTTTTCCTTGGTCGTTTAGCTTGAGATCTTAGGAGGGTGTTCATATCACCTTGATCTATCAGTTAGTAGAGTTTGAGCTCATTTGGAGCCTTCTTACACTTGGGTCGATTTATTGAGGGTTTCAGTCTACCATCTGGAGCGTGGAATCTTCCATCTTGAGGAGTTGGCATCTAGATCTACTTGTATTGGTCTTCATCTATCATTCAGTGTTTGGGGGGCGTATTTTGTATTAGCAGGAGCATTTTGTAGTAGCTCATACTTATTATCTATCCGTCCATCTGAGGATTATTCCAGATCGGCTATCTGTTGTATTGGTTTCATGCTTCTCATAATAAAAGCTCAGATCTTTGCTTGTGTTTCTATATCTTGAATGTATTGTGATTTTTCATGTTTTGAACGAATCTGTATGAATGCACTTAATAATTGGATAACTCAATAAGTCACCTACACATCAAACACAACAAAGGTAGTTAGTGTTTTCAAGCGAAAAAATTGGCTTGGGATCATTACAGTAGTATCAGAGCTTTGATCCTCCAAACTTGTGGAGGGATCGGTGCTTGCAGAGGTACAGTGGAATCTTTATGGGTCGAAGGAAGAAACCCAGCAGTGAAATAGAGGCCGAAATGGAAGGGTCAGGGGATGATCGTGAGCCTCAAGGCTTGGCCTTCTTAGTAGCCCAATTTGATAAGTTCCAACAAACCATAAACCACATAGAAATCAAGTTGGTACAACACTTATATGAGTACCAGGAAACCAGCAGAAGGGGATAGGCTGAAATCTTTGAAACTTTGAAGAAGGTTGATGAGAACCTATAGAAGATGAACCAGAACCAATCCCAGATAACTGATCTTCTGATGCAAGTGACCCATCAAGGGAAGGACCCTGATATGTTTGGGAATAAGGAGGGTGGTGGATCCAATGGAGTCCATGATGAGATCAGATATAACCCGGAGAAAGCTCCCATATCCAAAGGAAGTCTAGGAGGAGGCATGTCTCATGGTCTAATAGGTAGTAGGGTCAATCCTAGGCCATACATGCCCACATTCACAGATGAATATCTAGGCCAGCATTTTGGTAGCTGGGCTAACCCTAGGCCATACATGCCCACATTCGCAGATGAGCAAGGGAAGTAGGAACAAGTGGAGGACTTTGTTGAACAAATGACAAGGTGTACCAAGGAGTACTACAGTTTGGATATGAGGATCCAAAGACAGATGTCCCTAGATCAGTATTGCCAACTCAAGTTCAGAAATCAACCTAGGTCGAACCACAGGGGAAGTTTTGAGTTTGAATGAAAGGCAGGGAAGATAGAGATTCCATATTTTGATGGTATGGCCAAGATGATAGCACAATCTTGGGTACAAAAGATGGATACCTATTTGCAGCTTAACCCCATGAGAGAGATGGAAGCCATCAGGTTTTCCACTATGTACTTGGAGGGAAAGGCTCATGATTGGTGGTATCATGGACTCACCACATTAGGCCACAATCAAATAGTATCCTACCCATAATTTACTCAGAGACTCATGGATAGGTTTGATCAAGGGGATCCTGAGATACACTTCCGGGAGCTCACACAGCTAAAACAAACTAGCACGACTGAGATGTATATTGAGTAATTTCAGAGGTTGGCAGTAATGGTGCAAGACATTTCGCCAACCAGACTTATGATGCTCTTTACTGAGGGGTTGATGGAACACTTGAAGGGTTCGATAAAGGATTTCACGCCTACCAACCTACAGGAGGCTATCTGGAATATGAGGGATTTGGGACCAGCTGCTAAACCAAAATTCATACCCAGACCACCTCTTAACAATGATGGAAGAGATCAAAGGCCTCCAATGAACCCATGAGGATGTGACCCAAGGGATTTTGACAAGGGTCGTGGCAAAGTGGATGAAAACACCATGAGGGAGTTGATAAGGAAGCAACTTTGATTCACTTGCAAAGAACCATGGAACCCAGCACACAAATGCATGGCTTTTGGTCAAGTACACTACACTAAGGTCACTTTAGACAACTACGAGGAAGAGGAGATCGACCAGATTTAGAACATGGAGGCCGAAACCATTGAGACAGAAGAGGAGAAGATCATAGGACAGGACAGTATGGCTACTTTGGCATCTATCAGTGGAGTGCCCAAGTATAACACCTTCCAAATGAGGGGGGTCTTGCAGGGATAGAGGGTTTCAGTTTTGATTGATGGAGAAGCTTCCCACAACTTCATTGATTTAGCATTATTGAAAAGGAGGCACATACCCACATTAGAATTTGAAGGATTCAAGGTGGAGGTAGTAGGTGGAGGCACTATGCCTTGTGACAGATACATTCCAGGCATGAAGCTTACCTTAGGTAGACATGAGTTGATGCAGGATGTCTATGTCATGGACCTTCTGGATACCAACATCATCCTAGTGGTTCAGTGGCTTAGCACATTGGGACCTATTACCACCAACTACAAAACTATGAAAATTACATTCACAGAGGAGGGTGGAAAAAAGGTAGTGCTTTGAGGCATGACAGGGAATGTTGCAAAGGTAGTCACGACCAAGAGGATGGAGGCCATCTTCCGGAGAGACGATATAGTATACGCAGCAAAATGCAGGATTGTAACACGTATGGATGAACAGGGAAATGTCCACTACACCCTAGAGATCAAAAAAATCCTTGACAGGCACCACAAAGTGTTTGGGACTATTCCTCCAGGGGTACCACTAGATAGGGGGTTTGATCACATTATTTAGCTTGAGGAAGGGGCCAAACCATTTATTACCACACCATACAAACATCCCAAGAAGTACAAAGATGAGATAAAGAAGGCCATCAAGGAACTTCTGGACATGGGGCACATCAGGCCCAGCAGTAGCCCTTTTGCTTCTTCAGTAGTGCTGGTGAAGAAGAAAGATGGCACTATGAGGATGTGCATTGACTTCAGGGCCTTGAACAAAAAGACCATCAAAAACAGGTATCTGATACCAAGGATTGATGAACTTATGGATGAATTGCATGGGGCCATCTACTTCACTAAGATTGATCTTCGTTCTGGTTATCATCAAATCAAGATGAGGGAGGAAGACATCTCAAAAATAGATTTTATATGTCATTATGGCCATTATGAGTTTTTTTTTATGCCCTTTGGGTTAACCAATGTCTCTGCTATGTTCCAATCATGTATGAACCATGTGTTCAACAATCAGCTAAGGAAGTACCTGTTGGTATTTTTTGATGACTTTCTTATCTACAACAAGACATGGGAGGAGCATCTCAGGCACGTGGATCAGATTTTGTCAATCATGGAGGAACATTCATTGTATGCTAAGGATTCCAAATGCGAGTCTGGAATGACAAAGGTCCTCTATTTAGGACACATCATCAGAGAAAAGGGGGTGCAGGTACATCAAGAGAAAATACAAGCCATCATGGAATGGCCTACTCCTAAGACACTCACAGAATTGAGAGGATTTCTGGGCATGTGCATGTATTACAGGAAGTTTTCCAAAGGGTTTTCTCAGCTGTGTGCACCTTTGACCGATTTGACTAAGAAAGGAGCTTTCAAGTGGGACGAGGAGGCTCAAATAACAATGGACAAGATGAAGGAAGTGATGAGTATGTGACCAGTCTTAGCCCTTCTAGATTTCAGCCTTCCTTTTACCTTGGAGTGTGATGCCTCCAAGGAAGGAATAGGGGCCATACTAATGCAGAAGAGGCACTCTCTTGCCTATGAGAGTCAGAAACTTAGGGGTCCTGAGCTACTCTACAACATTTATGACAAAGAAATGTTGGCAATCATGCATGCACTAGCCAAATTACGGTAGTACTTGGTTGGTGCCCGGTTTGTGGTCAAGTCAGATCATAATAGCCTCAAATATCTATTAGAGCAGAAGGATTTGAATGAGAGGCAACATAAATGGGTAAGCAGAATACATGCCTATGACTTTGACATTGAATTTTTCAAAGGGAAGAACAATGTGGTGGTTGATGCGTTGTCCAGGAGTCCATCCATATTTTCCATGACCGAGGTATCAGTTGACTGGAAAGACCATCTATTAATCGAGTATACAAAGGATTATTTTGCATGCCAGCTATTGGATGGGCAGGTACAAGATGATAACTTCAAGGTTATGAATGACCTCATCTACTACAAGGACTGAATTTTTTTGGTTCCTAAATCGACCTTCAAGGCTAAGCTATTGCAGGCATACCATGACTCACCAATGGCAGGGCATCAGGGAATCAACAAGACATACATGAAAGTGACAGAAAGGTTCTCATGGAAGGGCCTCAAGGAGGATGTAATTAAGAACATCAAGGAGTGTACTACATGTCAGGAGAACAAAGATGAGCACACACATCCAGCAGGACTACTACAACCTTTACCCATTTCAGAGCACAAATGGGAGAGCATATCCATGGATTTCATCATCGAGTTGCCAAAGACACAAGGGAAGGACTGCATTTTTGTAGTAGTGGATAGGTTGACAAAGTTCACACACTTCTTCCCCGTATCTATTGACTTTAGTGTTACACAGGTGGCCGAACTATTCTTTAGGGAGATCTTCAGGTTGCACGGCCTAC
This sequence comes from Picea mariana, assembly GCA_032191745.1. Lineage (NCBI taxonomy): Eukaryota > Viridiplantae > Streptophyta > Pinopsida > Pinales > Pinaceae > Picea > Picea mariana. Next base: position 21,896 of record JASDQU010209769.1, read on the forward strand.
CCAAGACCATTGTCAGCGTCAGGGATACCAAGTTCATGAGTACATTCTGGTAGGAATTCTTCAAGTTGGTTGGTACAAATTTGACCCCTAGCACCAGCTATCACCCTCAGACGGATGGATAGACAGAGATAGTCAACAAGTGGGTGGAAGGCTACCTTGGAAATTATGTGGCAAGACAACAAAAAGCGTGGGCCAGATAGTTGCATTTAAGAGAGTACTTCTACAACACTACCCAGCATATGTCCATAGACATGTCACCATTTAGGGCCTTGTATGGCTACAAACCTTTATCTTTTGGGGAGATTTCTTTCGATGATAGCAGGGCACCTATGGTACAGTATTGGATACAATAGAGCCAGGACATTCTTAGGGAGCTGAAGGATCATCTACAAAAAGCACACAACCAACAAAAGGTCCAAGCAGACAAGCACAGAGTTGATCTTACTTTTGAGGTTGGTGACCTAGTCTACCTAAGGCTCCAACCATACAGGCAGGTGTCCATCAAAAGGAGTGGAGCAGAAAAACTACAACCACATTTCTTTGGGCCCTACAGAGTCAGCAGAAAGATAGGGGTCGTGGCTTACGAGATAGAGCTTCCACAGGGCAGGAAAATACACAACATCTTCCATGTCTCATGCCTTAAGAAATCCCTCAACCAACACATCAGACCCATTGAGGTATTACCCCCCATGGATGAGGAGGGACA
>JASDQU010209771.1:0-16775 GCA_032191745.1 Picea mariana
TGTAGATGACATCATCTTCGAGAGCAATAATGCTTCATTGGTACAATGGTTTGCTTTTGCCATGCAGTCTGAATTTGAAATGTATATTATAGGGAAACTGTCATTTTTTCTTGGCCTACAAATTACTCAGAGGTGTGAAGGAATATTTCTTTCTCAAGAAAAATATCTAAGAGAAATGTTGAAAAGGTTTCAAATGGAAGATTCTAAACCTATGAGCACACCTATGGTTACTGGATGTAAGTTAAGAAAGGACAATGATTCACCTGATGTTGATAAGAGTTCATATAGGTCTATGATAGGTATCCTATTGTATATCACAACATCTCGTCCAGACATAATGTATGTTGTTGGAATGCTAGGAAGGTATCACGCTGCACCTAAATAGAGTCATTTGTTAGCTATCAAAATAATATTTAGATACTTGAAAGGAACAATGGACTACAACCTATGGTATCCTAGGAATCAGAATTTTCAACTATTAGTCTATTCAAATGTTGATTGGGATAATTGCGTAGATGAAAGGAAAAGAACAAGTGGAGGTGCATTATTCTTAGGAGATTCCCTTGTATCATGGTTGAGCAAGAATCAAGGCTCCATTTCCTTATCAACTATAGAAGTTGAGTACATTGTAGTGGCCACTTGTTGTACCCAAGTATTATGGATGATTCAGACACTTGCAGACTTGGAGGTAAAATATATTCCACCGATCCCAATTCATTGTGATAATACTAGTACAATCAGTGTGTCCAAGAATCTTGTATTTCACTCCAATACAAGGCATATACCCATCATGTATCATTTCTTGAGGGAACATGTGACCAACGCTGTTGTTTCTTTGCATTATATTCCTTCCAAAGATCAGATTGTTGATATCTTCACTAAACCACTTGCAAAATCTCAGTTTGAGTATCTACGCAAGAATTTGGGCGTGAACCCATTATCAACCTAAGAGATTCCATCCTATTAGGGGGAGTATGTGTTGGTTGAATATCTGATACCTATAAAAAATACTGCAACAGCTTAGGGGGAGCATGTTTTCTTTGACAATGATGTCAAAGGGGGAGAAAAGGAGTGATCTGAATGCTAAAGTTGGATTTATAAGATGAATAGTGGATTCATTTAGGGTTTCCATCAATGCCAAAGGGAGATATTGTTGGCATGTTTACATGAAGAGTGTGATTTTCATTGATGAAAAGAATAACAACAATGTTGGAAGGTTTACAGGAAGAGTGTGCATGGAAAGAATATCAACGAAGACATAGAAGAGAAAGCTCGAGAATCTTAGGAGGAATAACATGAGTATGCAGAGATCAAATCTCAGAAAGAAGTGTAAGCTTAGGAGGAGAAGAGAATAGTATGCAGAGATGAGAAATATCAGAAGAGATAGTAGTTTTCATAAGCGCAGATGAGGTCCAAGTCATCAGGACTCACAGAAGGATCAAAGGTTGAGGCCTTTGACACTTATAAATTCCTCCAAGTTAGGAGGATGCGTAAGCTTAGGAGGAGGAGAGACAGTGGTCATTGTATCACCAATCCTAAATACCTGATGGTTGTTATATCAGAGACCAAACATGAGGAGTGCGTAGAGGATGATATTAGACCTCAGCCATTAGATTGGAGTGCGAAGGACTAGCAACTGTTGGATACAATATAACTGTGAAGAGGATAATGTCCAAGAGACATCCTCCAAATCCACAAAATATGAAGTTGAGAAATGATATGGGTCATTGTATCTAAACGACACGTGGCAAGAGATCATCATTTCACTGACTCGCAAGATGGAGAAGTCAAAGTTGAGAGTTGTAGGAACTTGCGATATGAGAAATCACGATGAGATATGAACCGTTGGATCCAGAGGACATGTGGAGAGAGATCAACATTTTGCTGACTCGCGAACTGGAGAAGTCAAAGGTGAGAGTTGTAGGAACTCGCGATATGAAAAATTGCAAAATGATGTGAGTCGTCAGATCACAGAGGATTTGGACCATTGATCTGATATGAATTCAGAGTCCGCGATATTGATCGCAGTCGTTGATCAGAGGGAGATATCTCGACCGTTGATCTGGTATGAAGCATTTCATATTTTTGCAAGTTGGGAGAATCGAGGCAAATTCCAGCACAATTTTGTGAAACGCAATATCCCGATGAGATCTAGGCTGTCAAATCATAGAGGATCGTGGACTGTTGATTTGGCACAGATTATTTCGGATATCAGGAGTTGGAAGAGTAAGGGTTGGCTCACCTTCAAACACTCAACACGCGAGGTCGTGATATGACCTCAATCATTGATGGAGGAAGGAGAGATCTGGTCTACAGACTTCAGAGAAAAGATCTGAACCATCCATTCAAGAGCACCATCAAGATAGTGAGATCGATGGTCATGCTCCATTGTGAGGCCAAAACATGATCAGGATTTAATATTTCATGATCGGGCCGAAATTGAAACCATGGTTTTGGAGAAAGGACGTGTGGAGGATCGTAGTGAATTGTAGGACAAAAAGAAGGTTTCCCTCAAACCGCCTATGGATGCGCCCGCAATCATGTGGTCACGTGAAGTTCATAAACTAAGTTCATATCATGAAACAGAGCTAGCACTCACTAGACGAAAATTGGGAAGCAACTTTTGAATAGGTGTTTGGTCACCGTCGGTGGTCACATGAAGGAAGGGGCTTAGAAGACAAAGAAGCCATAATTGACTGGTTGTAACTGCCAGAATGATGTGATTGTATTGGCCAAAGAACTTGAGGAGATGGAGGGTGATCTCCAGAAACGCAGAAGACTCTTGAGGTAAATTCCAGTGGAATGAAGACTCATCATAGAGACAACTGACAGATTGAAAAGTGTGGAAATCTATAACTGCAACGGAGAGGATAAAGTTTAACTGTGACAAAGAAGATGAAGAGGAACACTGCCAAAGTAGGAAGAGAATATCACGATAAGAAACTGATGATGAAAAAACTCAGGATAACCACCAAAGATGACAAATAGTTTCCATGCTAATCAGAAAGAGGACTCGACATGATAAAAAGATGCAGAACAGAGAAGTGAGATGCAACTGCGAGTTAGGTATGCATTTATAAGGATGAGATGCGGTAAAAGGAAAGGATAGTGATGTTGTAAATATAATGTAGAGGAATTGCGCAGAGGATTCAGTTGGTGCATGAAGAATATAAAAATGTAGAACAGAGAAGAGATGTCATCTATTGTTGAGTGTGATTCATGCAAGTAGAAGCAGGATGTGTGCAACGGTTGAAATGCAAATAAGAGGCATAGCGCATAGAATGGTCATGGAACATGGAGCATATAAGGCAGAAGAGAAGAAAGAGAAAGGTATGCATGCAGGAAGACACTGATGCAGGCATAGAAGAGAAGTGTATAAGAACAGTGATGAGACTGGTAAGCCATTGATAAATATTGTATCACTGTGATAAATTTATGAAAAGAAAAGATATATATTTCAGGGTGGTAGGGAGGTTCTAGGGGGGAATGTTGTCCTTTGAAGTTTCAAGTGGGTTCTTGAACACAGGGATTTGTAACTTCCCTCTGGTTGTATCTAGAAAAACCAGGGTGGCAGGGTGATTAAAGGGAGAACTATTGTTCTGTGTTATACAAGTTGATGCCTGTGTGACTGGAAGTTGGTGCTTCCATCCAATTAGTGCTAGAACACTTAGGGAGTTGGTCCTTCCTTCAAGTGGGTGCTATATAAACTAGGAAGTTGGTGCCTCCTTCTAGTGGGTGCTAGAAAAACCAGAGAGTTGGTGCTCTAGCAAGTTGCAGCTTGCAAAACAAATAAACACATTAAATGAGGCAATCCAAAAAGAAATAGAAATGGAAGTATACATGTTAGAGACTAATGTTAATCCCGATATTATTCTTTGAATATTCCAAAGACAAATGACAAGTCTATCAATATCACCTCAGGGACCATCCACTTCTAGAAGTTATGAAAATAAAGCAATTGGGGGAGGAATTCTCCAAGGCTTTCCCCATAATGTGAGAAATGATCATAGAGCTTCTCAAGAAACTAGACAAAAAATAGAAATTGCTCAGATGAGCATAACTATTTGATAAATTCATAGAAAGATAACTTGACTAAAGAGGAGTGAGAATATCATTCCACCACACCAGAAAATGAGATCTCCATTACCTGATTAAAGAGGAATAAATAATAGAGAGAAAAGAATTGAAGATCACAGACCAAGAGCACCCAGAGTCCCAAATCCAAATGTTGTTATGCTAGAGGAAATTATAGAAGAATAAAATTTTGAGACCTTTGATCAAGAAATAGTCAACGATCATGATGAAGTCTTGGATTCAGTTCAAATGGAATATAAGTTTCATAATATTTCATATTTTTGATGGATGATAAGATTATGATTATTCACAAGACAATGTTGTTTAGACTAGAACTCAAGCAAATAAATTCAAGACTAGGGAACAACTAGAAAAAGAAAAAGCAAAAGCCAACATTCTAGAGATAACAAAACAAAAACCAATTGTTAATCAGATGAAGACTTCATTACAAATGAATTATAATTTGGTTGATGAATTAACTAATCTTTGTATTACCTTTCCATTCATGGAGGTAGTTAAGATACCCCATCAAAGAGAAAATCTTTTAAATATATTGGATGATACAAATTCAAGAATAGAGGCAGTTCTAATGAACACAAGAGAACAACAAAATATCACATTAGTAAGACCAAGAGGAAAGGTTACACCATTTCATATATCCTTAGAGAATCATGAATTTGCACTACATAACTCTTTGGTGGATAGGGGAGCCACTAACTATATCATTCCATTATCAATAATGGAAGATCTTGGAATGGAATGTACAAAGCACTATCAAACTAGTGAAAGTATATATGCCATTGACTCAAGAAAAGTTCCAACTTATAGAGAAATTGAATATTTTTGTGCATGGATAAGTGCAACACCCCACATTACAACAATATTTACTATCATAGTAGTTGATCTACCTCTAGCATATGACGTTGTCTTGCGAAGAGATTGGTGCTCATTGATTGGAGGATACATAATGAATGATGGTAGTTGCATGATGCTTCCAAACAAAGATGGAACAATGATCAGAGCTCTTTTAGAACATAGAAAACCAATATCATTCAAGAAAAAAAAAAAAACTAAAATGATATATAACTATGTAGATGTTGGAGTCGGGAAGTATGTTATTTTCAACACAGAGCATGTTAAGAACCAAATACCAAAATAGCATAAAAACCTTAGAATAAGTACTTAATGCCTTGCTAAAGAGAGAATTTCAAATAATAATCCTTTTCGAGGGGGGAACCCCCTTATACACCACATAAACTTACCAATACAAGATGATTCCAAATGAAAATGTCTCATGGGTATATATAGGAGACTAAGTGGTATGATTAACACTAATGGACCCAAGCCGACATAAATAAAATAAGAATACTAATGTAATATGCCCCAATTAAGGGGTAATATTCCATTATTTAGGGTTTAACATGCCCCTCCTCTTCAGACAAGTGTTGTCTACAACACTTGAGTAATTCTGGATGCTTCTGTATAAAAGACTCATCTTCCCAAGTGGAATCCTTAGAAGGTAGTTTCTTCCACTTAATGAGATACTCTGAAATGGATCTATTCCTCAGCTGGAAAATTCTTATGTCAGTGATAACTTCAGTCTCCAATATGATTTTCCTTCCTCTTCAAGTTCTGGAAATATAGTTTGAACTGGGATCTTGTCACCTATAACCTTATTTAAGCATGAAACATGGAAAAATGGGTGTACTCAAGAAGATGCACACAACTCCAACTTTTATGCCATATTACCAATATTTTTCAACACCTTATAAGGACCATAGTACTTTGGTAATAATTTATTATACTTCTTAGCTTGCTTGAGGGATATTTGTTTGTATGGTTGTAGTCTTAAAAATACCCAATCCCCTACTTCCAAACTTATTTCACAACGATGTTCATATGCTTGTTGTTTCATATAATTTTGTTCCATAGTCAGGTTATCCTTTAAGAGTTGGAGAATTTGTTTTTGATGCTCGATGTGATCCTCCACTGCTTGAACCTTAGATTTTTATTTTAGATAAGAAGTGATGGATGGTGGGTGATATCCATAAAGTGCCATAAATGTTTCCATTTTTGTTACAGTATGAAAGGAAGTGTTATACCACCATTCTTGCAAGGGTAACCACTTGAACCATTGTGTTTTTTTATTAGATACAAAGCAATGAAGGTAGCCTTCCAAAAAAAAATTCACTATCTCAGTTTGTCCATTGGATTGAGGATTATAAGATGAGATATGAGCCAATTAAGTACCCAAACAAGAAAATAATTATGTCCAAAAATGTTCAGTAAAGATGGGATCTATTTCACTTACAATAATCTTTGGGCTTCCATGTAGATTATGAACTGTCTCCATGAATGCACTGGAAATTGTACTGGATTTGAAAGGATGAGAGATAGCACAAAAGTGTGTATACTTGGTCAGTGTATCAACAATCACCATGATGACATTATTTGCTTTAGACTTTGGTAACACTGTGATTAAATCCATGGAAACCTCTTCCCAACGCTAACTTGGAATGGCTAATGGTGGTAAAAGACTTGGGGTCTTAATTGTTTACACTTTTTTTTGGTGGAAAACAAAAAATTCTTCCAAAAACCTTTGAACATCAGTTTTAATGTCATCCCAAAAAAAATCCTTCTCGACCATGTGGTAGGTTTTCAAAAATCCTAAGTTCCCTCCTATCGGAGAGGTGTGCAATTACAAGAGTACCTTTTGTTTGATTTGGGAGTTCTTACATACATATAAGTGATATTTGTACCACAGTGATTAATTTTTCCATGTAAATGTATTTGATGCACTCAAATATCCCTGCAACCTCTGAATTAGAGTCCACACTTTTTCGTCATTCTTCCATTCATCCCTTGCTTCTATTATCCAATTAGGTTGGATGATCGAGATAGAACAAAGAAAGGCCTCAACATCTTCATCCTTTCTTGAGAGTGCATCTCCCACAACATTTTTCTTCCCTTTCTAGTAGATGATTTCAAAATCATAAACCAATATCTTGGTCACCCATTTTTTTTGTTCTTCTGAAGATAGTCTTTGTTCCAAGAAGTATTTAAGACTATCATGATTTGTTTTGACCTTGAAATGCCTACCTATTAGGTTAGGGCACCATTTCTTCAGTGCATGTATTATTTCCATCATTTCATTATCATAAATGGGTTTTTGTAAGTCCTTTATTGATCTAGGTGGATACCGGTGGCCACCCACCTTTTCCAACTAGCCCAAAATAGTTTTCTAGCAATTTACTAGTTTTAGCAGTTTTTAACTTCCGAGGACATTTTGAAGGCCTAAATGAAGATTTTTAGGATAGATCTTGTCAATGATAGTCAAATTCATTACTTCTCCTCCAAAATCAATCTCCTCTATGATACCTTTCCAACGGGCTATCATATGCCTAAAATGAAGATCGTATGCAAAAGTTACGACCCCGGGAAGTTGATGTACTAACTTACCCAAATAGGGCCCACATGACTTTTGGCGCTTCATATCCTAGGGTTAGGTTTTTGGATGTATAGGGTTTTTTGGAATTCTTGTTTATTGTAAAAATGCCTTTAGAGCCTCATTGTAATCATCTTCTTTTGAATGTGAGTAGCCGTCACATCTCTTCTCAGAGATAAGCTGCCACCATTCTAGCAAGTCTTTCACTCTGTATTTTTACAATCTCTGTACATTTATTTCATTAATAAAAATCATGTATTATTGTATATCTGTGTTTATGGTTGCTTCTCTTATACGTTTCTGTTATATTATTGGATATCCATGATATCTCTGTGTATTTCTTTATTATATCTTCGCTCTCATTTCGAGCTGAAAATAATCTGGATTAGTGGTATCAGAGCAGGATGCTCTTGATCATTTTTCAGTGCATGTCCTCGACGAGGTATGAGTATAGAAAGTTGGGTCTTGAGATTGTCTCTCTTGAGGAAAATCAATCTTTTAAACCCAAGAAACCCTCAATGGCGAATTAAAAGAAAAATGATGGAGAAGATGATACTATCAGTCTGTTGCTTGAGAAAGCTCTCATGCGATAGAGGGACGAAATGATGGAGAATATTTTCCACATCCTTCAATGCCTGTCGACAAAAATAGGCACATCTTCATCAAATGACCACTTTTCAGGTACCTCACCTTTCAAGGTACAAGTTAATTTTGATATTACTATATTTGAAGGACAAATAGGTGCAGAAGCCCTTGACAAATGGTTAAATCTACTAGAAGGTTATTTCTTTATTCACAATTTTTCTGTCAGAGAAAAGATAACCTTCGACCTCCTTGAATATCTCCCCCATGTAAGACATTAGTCATAAACTTACTGGGAGAAGAGTTCCACGGAAGAGTATGGAATATATGGGGACCATTCCACTTGGCATTTTTTTGTGGGTGCAGTAAAGGAACAATATTACCCTGTTGGCAACTATGAGGACCAGTACATGAGATGGACCACACTGCAGTAAGAGAAGGGCCAAGAAGTTCTCTAGTTCACCAATACCTTTCACACCTTGCGCACCAATCTAGGTATCAAAGACTCTGAACGACATTTGGTTATGAAATACCATGGGGCTCTACATATATACATCCAAACTGAAATGGATTTTCTAGACATGTCATCACTCGGTTCGGCTTATCGATATGCTGTTAAAATCGAGTAGAAATTTAAGCACCAAAACAAATGGGGGTTCAGGTATGAAAATCAGCAACAACCAAAGTATGAAAAAGATGGCCCTAACAAACAGTCTTCCAAAAACTAGTCCAAGCCACAGGAAAAGAAGGGTCATGGGAAGACAAAGAAGGACACCAGAAAATGGTGCAATTTCAAAAAAATCCCCTAGCATAGCACCGATGAATGTCTCTCAAAATAGTCATTGGTGGCCAAGATCAAAGACAAGGAGCCAAAACCTTATTTAGAGTCTGTTTCTAAAAATACTGGTAAAGGACAGATCATNGAAGGAGCCAAAACCTTATTTAGAGTCTGTTTCTAAAAATACTGGTAAAGGACAGATCATTGACATAGACCCCACTACTATTGTCATGACTGCATCAATTCAACCAGAAGAAACAACTCATCCCGAAGAGGGGGAGCACCTTTTTTATTCACAGATGTGGGTGAAGGGGAACCCACTGCATTTTGTTGTTGATAGCGGAAGCTAGAAGAACCTCATCTAAGGAGAGGTCATCAAACAGTTTGGATTGTCAACAACACCACACCCACAACCATACAACATCGGGTGGCTTCACCAAGGACAAGATATTCATGTCAGCCAACAGTGTCGATTGTCATATGACATCCAGCCCTTCAAGGATTAGCTATTATGTGATGTTTCCCCATTAGATGTATGTTATGTTCTCTTGAGCCAACATATATGTGGAAGTGCCATGTTGTTTATGAGTCTCAACTCTGCAGTGTCATTACTTCTCTAGGGGGTAATCTCTACAGAATACCAAAGGTAGTTCCAACTACTGTTCCACCTAAAAAATGTCGCAAGGTAGTATATCATACTTCAAAATTCATCTTCTTCAGAATCTGTTCAAAAGGGGAACATAAGGATATTGCAACCACTACAACCTCAACCCAAGCACTTCTATCCAAGAAAAGAAGGTCGACAAGATTGCAGAAAAATTAAAAGATTCCTTCTGTACATAGTCATCTCAGATAACCCGACTAGTTGAACAGAGTCAACCCCACCAACAATAGGTTTGTGACAAACTTCCACAAAATGAGCAGCGCGATGTCTCCAGCAAGGCAAGCATCTCACTAAGATGCATATTCAACAAATGCTTTTCCCTCCCCCCCGGGCACTCAACAAAATGGATACCATTTCTTCCTAAGGAGGGAGGATTGATACAGGTGGATATCGGTGGCCACCCACCTTTTCCAACTAGCCCAAAATAGTTTTCTAGCAATTTTGGCAATTTACTAGTTTTAACATTTTTTAACTTCCAGGGCCATTTTGAGGGCCTAAATGAAGGATTTTCAGGATAGATCTTCTCAATGATAACCAAAGGCATGATTTAGCACCCAAAATGAATCTCCTCAATGATACCTTTCCAATGAGACATCATACGCCTAAAACGAAGATCATATGCAAAAGTTACGACCCCGAGAAGTTGATGTACTAACTTACCCTCTCTCACATGTCAAGTGAATGCAAGTAGCTGTCACATCTCTTCTCAGAGATAAGATGCCAACATTCTAGTGAGTCTTTCACTCTGTATTTTTACAGTCTCTGTACATTTATTTCATTAATATAAATCATGTATTACTATATATATGTGTTTATGGTTGCATATTTGATACATTTAAGTTATATTATTGGATATCTGCGATATCTCTGTGCATTTCTTTATTATATATCTACTCTCATTTCATGCCGAAAATAATATGGATCATTTCCCTTGGGTGGTCGACTTTCAAAAGCAAGGGGCATTCCTTCTTGCATTAGAACAACACCAATGCCATTTCCTAAGGCATATCATTCCACAATAAAGTTATTTCTGAAGTATGGTGTGGTCAAAATAAGAGATTTGCACATCACCTCTTTAAGTTGTTCAAAATATTGAATTTCCTTTGGAATCCATGAAAATAAATCCTTCTTAGATAATGTCGTTAAAGGTTCTTCTATTCTTCCATAGTTCATAACAAACTTGTGGTAGTAACCTATAAAACCGAAAGATCCTCTAATATTCTTCAATGTTTTGGGAATCAACCAGTCCATCATGACCTTAATCTTATTAGGGTCTACCTTGACACCTTCATGATATAAAATATGACCCAAATACTCTACCTCCTTCACCCCAAATAAACATTTGGATTCTTTGGAAAATAGTTGTTTCTCATTTCGTAGCTCTAGGTCCCTGTCAACATGTAGAACATTACCCTCCCAAGACTTGACATAGATTAGTATATCTTCAAAAAACACTAACACAATTTTTCTAAGGAAGGGATTGAAAATGGAATTCATCAACCCTTGGAATGTGGAAAGTTCATTTGTAAGGCCAAAAGGCATGGCCAAAAATTCATAATGGCCTTCATGAGTTTGGAATGTTGTTTTGGGGATATATGCTTCCTTCATTCTAATATGATGATACCATGAATGGAGATCCAACTTTGTGAAGTATATTTCTCCAGGTAGTTCATATAACAATTCATCAATGACAAGAATGGGAAACTTAAATTTAATAGTGATCTTGTTGAGATCTCTATAATATGGACACATACGCCATGAGCCCTCTTTCTTACCCACCATTACCATCAGTGAAGAGTAAGAAATTTGGTTAATAATTTCATCATATTACATTTCTTCAACCATATGCTCAATTTCACTCTTCTATGCATAAGGATATTTGTAATTCATGGTGTTAGGAGGAACACTCCCAGGAATTAGGTGAATAGCATGATCATGATTTCAAGTGGGTGGAAGACCTCTGGGAATATCTTCAAATAATTTGGAATGTTTATCAATGATCCCTTGGATATCTAGGGGAATAGATGGCTTAGATGTTTGAACATCTCGTGAACATAGTTGTACAATTACACCTTGATACCCCTTTTTCAATAATTTTTTCATGCCATTAGAGATTATTACCTTATTGGGTTTCCATGTGATATGCCTTAAATTAATTTCCTTTCCTTATAATGAAAATTTCATGAAAAGTGATGTAGGAGCATCGTCAGCAGTTGAGCGAGCATGAAGGCAGAAGACAGCTGGGACAAATGCCAGTGCACTTTTCATGTTTTGAAATGTTTTGAAAATGAATGCGCAGACATTAATTGTAATAGTTAAAGGAGGCGTACTTGCATTTATGTATAAGCATTGTAAATGGATTGTGAGAGACTTGCTCTTATCTACTTAATGTAAAGTAATTTAAGCCCAATAAATGAAATTAGGTAGATTTAAATTCTAGATTAAACAGTTTTAGGAGCACGAGGGAAAATGACTATAGACACCCTCATCTTTGTATCATTGTATCAATCAAAATTAGAGATCATTAAGCACAGTTAGCATAGAGCAGAAGAAGAAGAGAGTTGTAGCAGGAAGTTTTAGAGAAGAACCTGTGTACAAAAGCTTTGAATTAATATATGGAGCTTTGATTCAGATTCATGGTGTTTTTTATGCTTTTTGTGTGTACATGCTAAATGATATGCTTACAGGTGTTTTATTCTCTTTGTTATGCATTTAATTTAATATTGTGTTGAATGCATCATTTCATGTTGAATGTTTGAATTCTGAGAGAGTAAGAGAATGAGTTTCAATTGTTTCTCAACCCGAGAGAAGTTACTACAAGGAGTGCAGTGAAACGTCCGCAAGGAGTGCATTGACAAAGATTCTAAGTTTATCTCTGGAAGCTCAGGAGGGATACCATTGTTCTCATTCCAGCAAAAGTGTAAGTGAAGCACATGAGCTGTGCAAGGTGTGCGTAGGCTAGCTGAGTCCTTAGAAGTCATATACTGAGGTGGAAGATTGGAAGTTTTTTGTTGCAGAAGGTGCACAGAGTCGAAGAATCAAATACTTAGAGGTAGTTGAGAGATTTTTGCAAGGAGTGCATGCAAGATTCATCTTGAAGAATCGAGTTTGTGAAGAGAGATTAGAAGTGTTAGTGCCTTTGAAGTATCCAAGGGAAGACATGAAGAAAAATATTCGTGTAGAAGGTTAAGTTCCATAGAGGGTTTTGAAGGAGGAAATTGAATGGTCGAAATTCTCCATGGAGGACTCACGAAGTTGCGAGGACCATAGGATATATAGAAGCTGCAAGGTGGATAAGGGTAGATGAAACCATCACTTTGGTATCTAGAATCAATGTGGGTCATTGATCGTGATCTGTTTGAGTTGTCAGAGCATTTCTGGATTTCGGGGTTTGCAAGTCCAGAGTGTGGGTGAAACCTTGGGTTACTCTAACTTCCGAAGTGCAAAATATATCGTGGTGTGAAGATAGAGAATAGTGGAGGAGATAGGTGGCGTACTTTTCACTAGGATGAGTCAAAAGTACACCTTGCATCAACTGGGAGCCTTGCATCAAGATTTGCAAAATCGTGAAGTTTGAAACTCTGAATTGGTGAAAAGTCCCGTTGGGAAGCCAGTCTTTGCTAAACACATCGTGAGTTTGGCATTTAGGCATTTTCGGAGATAGGAGGTAGGGGTTCTTTGTCCTAGAATTCTCTAAGTCATGAAACACGATACAACTGTGGAAAAGGACATGACCAAACATTTTGGCGAATTGATATTTCGGGTTCTCGGCAGTAGAGGGTCGAGAAAAGCGACAACAGGTATCGCAAAGTATCGAAGTTGCGAAGTTCACAAATTTATTGTGTCCAAGGAGATTTGGGTTGGCACCTAGTGTTTGTTCACGCAGGCTCAATTCATAAAGACCTATGGAAAGCACTGTTGTGTGTGGTGGGATTCCTAGTGAGGGAACCAAAGAGTCAATTAGACTCAAGGGGCAGATTTAGAAAGATCCCGCGTGGACCCTGGCCTAAGGGTTTGGGGTTTGAATTATCATTGTGGTATCAGAGTGTAGAAGGAGTTCTTTTCTTTCAATAGTAGAGAAAAGAAAATATTTGCAGCCATGCCGTCGAGAAGAAGGGACAAAAAATTACCTGATCCAGTAGTGGGAAGGGAAATGTGCGAGTTACATGCTAGCCTTGATGCCATGGAGACAAAATAGAGGCACACAATTGACGCTATAGATATCAGCGAAGCTGAGAGAGAGAATGGAGATGAAGGAGAAGAAGTTGCAGCTGAAGATGTAATAGAGGAATGCCTATTCAAGGTTGTTGCAAGGATAGGTGCCAAAGTGAAAATAAACATTCTAGTATATGAAGAAAACCTGGATGTTGAAGAGCTTCTAGACTAGATTAGAGCTCTAGATAAATACTTTGACTACGAGGATTTCAAGGAAGACAAGAACATCAAACATGTTGTCACATGACTTAAAGGTCATGCAACATTATGGTGGGATGAACTGCAGGCCAATAGACACTGCAAAGGCAAGAAGAAAATCAAAAGTTGAAATAGAATGGTTGCAAAGATGAAAGAAAAATTCATAACCAAGGATTATCAAATCACTCTGTTTTGGAGGGTGTAGAATTTGAGACAGAAGTTTTTGTTAGTGAAGGAATACACTGAAGAGTTCTACAAGATAAACATCAGAGTAGGTCATTGAGAAAGAGATGATGAAAAGGTTGCCAGGTACATGAATGGTCTGATATATGACATTCAAGAGGAGATGAGCATGATGATCATTCAGAATGTGGAAGATGCTTATCAGATGGCTCTGAAAAATAAAGATAAGTTGAGCCTAAATCAAGGTCAAAGAGGTTGAAGTAGAAGTCCAGCTAGAGGCAAAACAATTTCCCAAGACAAGACTCAAAAATCTAAAGAAGAGGGGAAGAAACCTCAAACCCAAACTGAGAGAGGGGGAAGCTCATAGAGAGGGCAGTATGCTGATAGAAATACTTTTCCTCATACCATAGGAAGAGGAAGAGGTTGAGGAGGTGAAGTGAAATGCTTTACTTGTGGAAAGAACGGGCATAAATCTTATGAGTGTCTAGATAGAAAGAAAGAAGGTGGTGAGACTCACATTACCGAAGCACAAGGATGGAATGCTGAGGCAGAAGATGATGAGGGTGGAAGATCATTGATGATGAGGAAATTTCTCTTAACACGAGATAAGGAGGAAGAGAACTCAGCCTAGAGAAACAAACTTTTTCAGACTACCTGCAAGCAGGGATGATTTTAGGGGCTAAATCTCTCTCATGGGCTAATTTTCCACATTTTTTCCAAAAACGAGATTCGCTAGTTTAAAAATGATTCGCCTAAATTCTATAGGATAAAATTATTTTACCTAAAAAATCGCCAAATTTTTATAAAAACTATATAAAATACTTATAAATTTGAATATTTTTACAAAAATATCGCCAAACATTTATAGTTGACATATGAAGGATTAGTAAGATTCGCCAAGGTTTCTACATTTTAAAATAAATTTCCATCCTTAAAATCATCCCTGCTTGCAAGACCAAAGACAAGGTATGCAAGGTCATTGTGGACAGTGGTGGCACAGACAATCTCATTTCTACAGAGATGGTAGAAAATATGGAGCTGGAGACTATTGAACATCCAAGTCCATACAGAGTTTCATGGCTACAAAAATGACATCACGTAAATGTCACTAAACAATGTTTGGTTGAATTTAAAATAGGAGGATATAAGGATGAAATACTATGTGATGTCATTCCCATGGATGTTTGTCATCTATTATTGGGTGGACCATGGCAATATGACAGGAATGTGATTCATGATGGGAGAAACAACACATACATCCTGGAGAAGAATGGGAGAACTCACATGTTGTTGTCGATTAAGGATAAAGAAGTGAAAACAGAGGTAACCAACACTGTACTTCTCATGAGTGGGAAGGAACTTCTTAAGGATGTTAAGAAGAAGGAAGAGACACAATTTATTGTGTTCTGGAAGCCCATAATTGTTTTAACTAGTACGAGAGTGGATGATTTACTGGAGGAAATCCAGAAGTTACTGGAAAATTTTGTTGATATAGTAGTGGACGAACTGCCTTGTTCGTTGCCACCGATTGGAAGTACAAGTCATCACATCGATCTTATACCTAGAGCTAGTTTACCAAACAAAGAAGCGTACAGGTTGATGCCACAAGAGAATTAAGAGGTCAAGAGACAAGTCCAAGACTTAATGGACAAAGGATTGATTCAAGAAATCTTGAGTCCATGTGTTGTTCCAACAGTGCTTAGCCCAAAGAAATATGGAGGTTGGAGGATGTGTACAAAATCAAGGGAAATCAATAATATTATCATCAGATACAGGTTTCCATTGCCAAGGATGTACGATTTGATGGATTTCTTGAGTGGAGCAAATTTCTTTTCAAAGATTGATTTGAAAAGAGGATATCATCAAATTCGTATGAGAGAAGGTGATGAATAGAAGACAACATTCAAAACGAATGAGGGGCTGTATGAATGGATTTTTATGCCCTTTGGATTAACAAATGTGCCTAATACTTTCATGAGGTTAATGAATGAAGTCCTGAAAGAGTTTATCAGGAAGTTCGTCATTGTATATCTTGACGATATATTAATTTTCAACAAGACAAAAGAAGAGCACTTGAAACATTTAGCTACAGTGATGAGGAGATTATAGCAAGATAAGTTGTTGATAAATGTAAAGAAATCCTCATTTATGAGGACATAACTCACTTATTTGGGTTTTTCTCTCTCTACAGATGAGCTAAGAATGGATCCAGATAAGGTGGAGGCGATTAAGAATTGGGCATCGCCAAGAAGTGTATTTGAAGTTCAAAGCTTCCATGGATTAGCTAGTTTCTACAGGAAATTCATCCAGAATTTCAGTGGAATTAGTGCACCGATGATGGACACGATGAAGAAAATACACAAATCTTTTCATTGGACAGAGGAAATAGAAAAGAGTTGCAACCTGCTGAAGAGGAAAATTACTAAACAGTCGATTCTCATGTTGCCAAATTTTAGCAAGATGTTTTAGGTCAAGTGTGATGCTAGTGGACTTGCAATTGGAGAGTTCTTGAGCCAAGATGATAGACCAATCGCATAATTCAGTGAGAAACTGAATGAAGCAAAGGTCAAGTACTCCACATATGACAAATAATTCTATTCAGTCATACAAGTTCTGAAGAAATGGAGGCACTATTT
>JASDQU010209771.1:17185-27925 GCA_032191745.1 Picea mariana
TAGTTATGTATTCCAAAATGCTCCATGAGGGAGAATCTGTTGAAAGAAAAACACAATGAAGGATTGGATGGACATTTCAGTCTTGAAAAAACATTCTCAAAATTAAATGGATCATATTTTTGGCCAGGGATGAGGACAGAAGTCAAGATATTTGTGGACAGATGTCGAATTTTTCAACACACAAAAGGGAAAAGGTAGAAAACAGGGTTATACCAGCCATTACCCATACCTGAGAGGTCGTGGGATGTAGTGAGCATGGATTTTGTATTGGGGCTGCCAAGGACACAAAGGGGATGTGATTCAATCTTTGTGGTGGTAGAAATATTTTCAAAAATGGCACATTTCATACCATGCCAGAAAACCAACGACACAACTCATATTGCGAACCTATTTTTCAAAGAAGTCATCAGACTTCACGACTTGCCAAGGAGTATTATTTCAGATATGGATACCAAGTTCATGGGACATTTCTAGAGGACTTTATGGAAGAAGCTGGGTACAAAGTTGTTGTTTAGCTCAGCGTATCATCCTCAGATAGATGGGCAGACGTAATTTGTGAACATAATCTTGGGAGATTTACTAAGGAGCTTAGTGACTGAACACCACAGTCAGTGGGATCATATTCTTCCACAGGAGGAATTTTCTTACAATGACTCATTCAACAGAAGAACAGGGCAAAGTCCATTTTAGATTATTTATGGAATGCAACCCAGAGGAGTTTTTGAATTGAAAGATTCAGAACAGGATAAATTCAGGAGTGCTAGTGTAGAATACTTTGCAGAAGCGATGAAGGAGCTTCACAGTTGAGTTAGGGAACGATTACAAAGTTTGAGTCAAGAGTATAAATGTAGAGTAGATCAACACAGACAAGAAATTTATTTTGAAGTCAGTGATCTGATTCTTGAACATCTGAGGAAAGAAAGGTCCCCAAGGGGAACATATAACAAATTGAAAATGAAAAAGATTGGACCCTTCAAGGTCGTAAAGAAATTTGGGGCAAATGCATATGAGAACGAATTACCTGATGGGATCAAAATTTCACCGATATTCAACATCTAAAATTTGTACCCTTACAAAGCTGGAGAAAAAGGGTTAGAGAATGAATAGACATAGGTTCAATGGAATAAACAAATTCGTGTAGCTGAGAAGCCAAAGATAGAAAGTATAATTGACAAGAGAGTCAACAAAAAGATCAGGAGGAAAGAGTATTTTGAATACTTGGTCAAATGGAAGGGACATCCAGTTGAAGATGCCAGTTGAGAGGATGAAACAAAAATTCAGAAGCATGGACAGACTGTGAAAGAGATCATGAACACGAGTCCATGAAAATTTTCAAGCAAGGGAGTATGATGCAGGAGCATCATCAGCAGCCAAGCGAGCGTGAAGGCAAAAGACAGCTGGGACAAATGCCAATGCACTTTTCATGTTTTGAAATGTATTGAAAATGAATGCGTAGACATTAATTGTAATAGTTAAAGGAGGAAAAATTGCATTTATGTATAAGTATTGTAAACATATTGTGAGAGACTTGCTCTTATCTACTTAATGTAAAGGCATTTAATCCCAATAAATGAAAGTAGGTAGATTTAAATTCTAGATTAGACAGTTTTAGGAGCAGGAGGGAAGACGACTATAGACACCCTCATCTTTGTATCATTGTATCAATTAGAATTAGAGATCATTAAGCACATTTAGCATAGAGAAGAAGAAGAAGAGAGTTGTAGAAGGAAGTTGTAGAGAAGAACCCGTGTACAGAATCTTTGAATTAATATATTGATCTTTGATTCAGATTCATGGTGTTTTTTATGCTTTCTGTGTGTACATGATAAATGATATGATGACAGGTGTTTTATTCTCTCTGTTATGCATTTAATTTAATATTGTGTTGAATGCATGATTTCATGTTGAATGTTTGAATTCTGAGAGAGTAAGAGAATGAGTTTCAATTGTTTCTCAACCTGAGAGAAGTTCCTGCAAGGAGTGCAGTGAGACGTTCGCAAGGCGTGCATTGACAAATATTCAGAGTTTATCTTTGGAAGCTCAGGAGGGATACCGGTGTTCTCATTCTAGCAGAAGTGCAAGTGAAGCATAGGAGCCGTGCAAGGTGTGCACAGGCTAGCTGAGTCCTTAGAAATCATATACTAAGGTGGAAGATTGGAAGATTTATGTTGCAGAAGGTGCACAGAGTCAAAGAATCAAATACTTAGAGGTATTTGAGATATTGCCACAAGGAGTGCATGCAGGAGTCTTCTTGAAGACTCGATTTTATGAAGAGAGCTCAGAAGGCTTAGTGCCTTTGAAGTATTCAAGGGAAGACAGGACGAAAAATGTTCGTGTAGAAGGTTAAGTTCCATAGAGGGTTTTGAAGGAGGAAATTGAACAGTCTAAATTCTCTGTGGAGGACTCATGAAGTTGTGAGAACCGTAGGATCTATAGAAGCTGCAAGGTGGATAAGGGTAGAAAAAAACATCACTTTGGTATCCAGAATCAACATGGGTCGTTGATCGTGATCTATTTGAGCTGTCAGATCATATTTGGATTTTGGGGTTTGTAAGTCCAGAGTGTGGGTGAAACCTTGGGTTACTCTAACTTCTAAAGTGTGAAATAGATCGTCGCATGTGAAGATAGAGAATAGTGGAGGAGACAGGTGGCGTACTTGTCACTAGGAAGAGTAAAAAATTTGTTTGACCATTTCGGGGTTTTGCAGATGGAATAACTGGGAGCCTTGCATCAGAATTCATGAAATCGCGAAGTCCAAAACTATGAATTGGTGAAAAGTTCTGTTGGGAAGCCAGTCTTTGCTGAATGCATCAGGAGTTTGAAATTTTGGCATTTTCAGAGATAGGAGGTAAGGGTTATTTGTCCTAGAATTCTTGAAGTCACGAAATGCGATACAGCTGTGGAGAAGGACACAACCAAACATTTCAGCGAATTGGTATTTCGGGTTCTCGGCAGTAGAGGGTCGAGAAATGCGACAACAGGTATCGTGAATTCCCGAAGTTGTTAAGGGCACGAATTTATTGTGTCCAAGGAGATTTGGGTTGGTGCCTAGTGTTTGTTCACGCGGGCTCAATTCATAAAGACCCGTGGAAATCACTATTGTGTGTGGTGGGATTCCCAGTGAGGGAACCGAAGAGTCAGTTAGACTCAAGGGGCAGATTTAGAAAGATCCTGTGTGGACCTTGGCCTAAGGGTTGGGGGTTTGCATTATCAAAAAGTTATTGAAAATCAAAATCCATTGTTCACAATTATTGTAACCATTGGACTCCTACGATGACATCAACACCACTCATGGGTATAGAAATCATTGGAATATTCATTACATATTCCTCCATAGAAAGATTGATGTTATGGAATTTTCCTAAGAAATTGATATTTCCTCCATTTTCAATAATTACTTGAAACTTTGGCCCTAGATATATAAGGAAATTGAGAGCTTTAGATAATTTATAGTGAATGAAATTATGAGTACTACCAGAATCAATTAGGAATATTACCTTTTTATTTTTTATATATCCTTTGATATTGAGGGTTTGGGGAGTGCTAATTCTAGCGAATGCATTATATCATATTGTGGGAGTCAACTCTTCAGAAGAAATATCTTCTACATTTTCATGTTGATATGGTTCTTGTTCTTCTTCCTCTTAAATATCTATGTATAATAATTTCTTCTCACCACACTTATGTCCCTTACTGTATTTGTTGTCACAACTAAATCATAAACCTTTTTCTTTTCTTTCCTCCAACTGTTGAGGTGTAAATATTGTAGGTTGAGGTGTTTTAGAAGAAGGAAAATTATTCTCTCGATAGATGTTAGGAGTGTTCCTTATAGTAGCCATAGCCATATTTTTACTTCCAACATTTCTCACCACCTTGAATGCATTCTCCAATGATTTGGGTTCCCAAAGGAGAACCTCATGTTGAATGTTATCCTTTAAAGTTCCTATGAATACATCAACCAGGTGCTCATATTGAATATTTGTTACTTTTATATTCAATCTTTGGAAGTTCTTAATGTGCTCCACAACTGAACCCTTTTGGTTGAGATTTATCAATTAGCTAAAGAAGGTATTTCTCCTTGTATCATCATAGCATGCTATCATTTCTTCCATGAAAATTGTCCAACTGACAAGTGATTCGTGAGAAAAAATCCATCGTTACCACATAAATTGATTGGGTTCTAAATATAAATACACAATTCATACCTTTTGTGTGTGTGGCACATCATTTAGATCAAAGAACTAATCCATCTAGAGTATCCATGTGATTGGATCCTATTCATCAAAATTCCTCGTATCAATCTTAGGAAAGTGGTTGGTCTTCAACCCAAAGTTGGATTTTCTTGAGTCTTGATTCATCTTCCTTGTGTCCTCATAAGGAATTTCATGGGATACATTTTCACTTTCAGGTGGCCTCTCTATTAGGAAATTTTTCAATCCTTCCATGATCTCCCTTTTTATACCATCCATCTTAGTATCCATTATTGCTTCCAACTTAGCTTTAGTTGAATCCATCATCCCTTGTAGTTCATCTTTTATTAATGCCTTCTTTTGTAAATCATTTGTTCCTGAGAATTTATTCACCTTCATCAAGAGTCCAAGTAAGACTATCTGAAGGCATATTTGGTGTATAAGTTCCTTTTTTTGGTCTCATGTTGGCCAAGTATCACTGCAAGGTAGGAATTTATAATTGTCTTAGCAAGAGGTCCTCACAGACAAGGGAGTGTCAGGTGTTATAGCTATCTGATATACATGCGGGGTCCAACAATAGTACTCATCCCAATATCTTAGGGAACTAACTAAGGAGGATTGACCATGCCCTTAGCCATACTATCTGACTACCCAAGTACTATAGAGTGATCTCCCCAACTGTTTTTCTTGGTGTACTATAACAACAAGAAGGCCAAAAGGTTTACTCGGTAAGTCTTAGGATTCTAGGGGGTATCTCGATATATGTAAGGTACATGGGAGCTTAGATTTGTAGTAGTGTTTTCTAGTGCGCAACCGTTCAAAAGGGGCCTTCTGATATACTCTATGTACGTGGAAGAAACACACAGTCCCCGGGTTGTAGCACTGACAAGTAATGACATCTCCTACTTTTAGAGACGTCAGAATACATATGTACCTAAAAATCCCTAATATTATCTCAAATTTATGTGATACTCCTTTTATCCCACTTTATTATAACTTTTGAATCACCCCAATTGAATCTTATATTCAAACGATATGCAAATTGAAAAAAAAAAAACACACATTTTAAACCTTGATTTGGAGGTGGTTCTACTTAGACGATGTTTCTTATGTTGTATCTCCAAAATTTTGGCCCTTCTGGATCTAAAATTCCATTATGTATTTCTATGATATGTCTTCTCTGCAATGCCATAGGTCTGATCAAAATTGTATGTGCCAAGTGGAAGTTATGGTAGATTCCCCACACCTTGCTGATTTTTTTCCCTTCCAGGAGAGCATACTTGTAAAGAGTGCAAAGAGCACAATATCTAATATTTGATTCCAAAACTTGCACCAAAAATAATATAGACTTTAAAATATCTAATGCAATTGGTATCACTTAATTTGGGTACTCACTGAAGAATATATCATTG
The DNA here is from genome assembly GCA_032191745.1 of Picea mariana. NCBI lineage: Eukaryota > Viridiplantae > Streptophyta > Pinopsida > Pinales > Pinaceae > Picea > Picea mariana. Next base: position 22,788 of record JASDQU010209771.1, read on the forward strand.
TTTTATCATGAACACATGTTTGCTACTAGTTAATATGACTAGTCATCTACCCTATCTTACACAGGGTGTATCTAAAAAAGTAGGATGACCGAGAAACTAAAATTTGTATCACAACTACCTTGATAATTTATATGAATAAACTCCAAGTTTTAAGGTCTGAAACACCATAGAAACAATTTTATAGCGAAAATTATGCGATGGATAAATTCAGGATGATTCTAGAACCCGATCTTACACAGCCTATATCTCTGCAATTATAAAGAGTAAGGAAAAAAAAAATTAACCCCATGTACCTTGATCTTTATAATAAATATCCTCCAAGGATTTCCTTATGAAATGTCGTATAAAAAAGGTTATAGTTAAAATTCTAAGGTGTCTCAGATGCAACAATGAAACCCCAAGACCTTGAGCTCTAACACCAAATGTTAAGAACTAAATATCAAAATAGTATAAAAACCTCAGAGTAAGTACTCAATGCCTTGAAAAAAAATAATTTCATATAATAAGACTCTTTGATGGGACAACCTCCTTATACACCACTTAAATTTACCAATACAAGATGATTCCAAATGAAAAGGTCTCCTTGGTATATATAGGAGACTAGGAGGTACAATTACAACTAATGGACCCAAGTCGGCATAAATAAAATATAAATAATAATACAATATTCCCCAATTAAGCAATAATGTGCCATTATTTAGGTCTTAACAGAGCAACTAAATTCACCTAAGCAAAGTAAAGAAAATTATTTTCAAGATTTTTGGAAAATGTCATTTGATGGTCCTTGCTCTAAGTATGGAACTCGAGCTGGTATTGTTTACAAAAGTCCCCAATCTTGCATTTACCCACATTCAATCATATAGAGTTCCCTTTTACCAACAATGAAGTAGAGTATGACACATTAATTCAAGTATTGACTTTGGCCTTTCATATGCAAGTAAAATATTTGGTGGTGACTGGTGATTCAAAATTTGCTATCAATCACAACAAAAGAAGATATAGAATAAAAAAATAAAGATTGAAACATTATGCAAGGAGAGTATGGGAAATCGTGTACTGTTTTAATTCTTTCAATATTTCTTTTGCTCCTTGAGAAAAGAATAAAAAAATTGATTCATTGGCACTAGCAACATCCCTTTTCAATATAGACAATTCCCAAAATCATCATACTTTTTATGTCAAAATTGTTTGTCGGCCTTAGATACCCGATAACCAAGAGTACTGATAATTTTTTGAAAATGACGAGCACATTGTAAGTTTCCTTATAGACCACAACTCAACAGTATCTGATGATTAAGAAGAAAGCCAAAATTGTCAGAAGGAGATTCATGATCAGAATATTGTGGTTCTTCCACATAAATATGTTGTTTTGGAATCTCTTTTTACAATAGATGACCAAACAAAGACCATAAAATCAATAGAAGAACCTTATATTATAAAGGTTCAAGAGACACATAAAATCAATATCAATGCACTTGATTCTCCAAAATACATAAATCTTGGTACCAGTTGTACCACTGAAGAGGTAGAACAATACACTCTTCTCTTCAAAGGTTTTAAGGACATTTTTGCTTGGAGTTACGATGATTTAAAGGAGCATGAAAAATATATATTCTATCATGTTATACCACTCCAAGAGGGATCAAAACCTTTTAAGAAAAAATTAATAATTATAAATCCCAAATTGAAGCCCTTTGTAAAAATAGAGTTGGAAAAATTGAAAAAACTCGAATAATTTTTCCAATCAGACACTCAATATAGCTTTCAAATATCATGGTAGTTAGAAAAAATAATGGAGAAATCTGTCTTTGTGTTTATTTTAGAGATCTCAACCAAGCAAGTATCAAAGATAACCAACCACTCCCAAACATGGAGATGTTATTGCAACAGGTCATTGGTTCTGCACTGATGTCTATGCTTGATGGATTTTCTGGATATTGTTATCACTAAGTAAATTTCCTAGACTGAGGAGGCAACTCACAAAGGTAACTACAAAACCACTTCATAATTGAATCTATCCTTTCTTATTATAGAAGGATCTCTCTTGTCACTTGGTCTATAAAAATGAATTTTCTTTGAGGAACAATGGCTATATTTTTGAATAGGGGAAAATATTTTATGGGGTTTTTTGGCAAGAAGAAAGGGATCTATTTGTGCAATGGAGTCAATCTTTGAAAGAAAATGAACACAGTATCTAGTAGGTAGATCTCTCAGGGAAGAAAAGGCTAGGTAGGTGATGAAATTTAAGTTTTTATTTTTTTGTGTAGGATGGAAGAAAGAAGAAACACATAACAAAAATCAGAACACCATGAAAGATGAATTCTAATAAGTTAAGAAATAAAAATGAAGTTTAAATTGCTTGAATTTAAAGCACCATTTAGATGAATTTCAGACCCTTTGATATCCAATTTAAACATATGAAATGTTGCAGATGAAAGGTAAAGTAAACTATAATAACATACATGAAAGTAATCACATAATTCAGATCATCACCAAAAGTATATTTGGTATGGAAAAACTATGTATATTTGCACTAGTATCTCATTCAAATTCAGAAGTTTGTACAATATTCAAGTAATATTTTTCCTTTGTGATTATGCGAACCTTTTGCACATTCAAAGTGCTCATATGTATATATATATATATATATATAAATATCATATTCTATCCTAAGGAGGTCGAAATCCATATTTTCCAAAAATAGAGAGTTGTTACAATAGCTTAGGAAAGAATATTTTCCAAAAATATGCTCGTATCCTACTATCTAGGGTTTGATTTTTGACCGATTCAAAATGTACCAACTAAAGATAAAATCATGGGATATGATAGGAGACTATCCATGATTTAACATCCATATCAATTTTGGATCCACCTTGCTGATTTGGAGGTCCATAAAGTCGAATTTCAAATATTCTACAACTCTGTCAACAAATCTGGCTTGGTGAAATTATGGAAACCAGGCCTCCAAGATCATTTCATATATTCCAAATATTAACACCTTTGTAAAATCTGAGAGAGGTTTTTATTATTGGGTCTGTTCTTGACAAAACTTCTTTTTTATTCAAAAATTATTCTCCAGCTCCTCATAATTTTTGCCCAAAGAAGATGACTAAAACAAGAAAACATTAAATGCTTAAATATGGAAAAATGGGCCCTAAAGATTCATTAAAATCTCTCAAAATATGACACATATGTAAAACCTGAGAGAGTTTTTTGTTACTAAGTTCATTATTGAAAAAATCTTCTTTTTTTTCCAAAATATTCTCCAGCTGGTTAGAAAATGATCTTGAAGTTGACTGCAAAAACAATCATTTCCAAAACTTGTGTAGTGTGCCCTATAAAATTTGCGTAACATGTTTGATTTCTTCAACAAAATTCATTTAGGTGGTGACTACAACAATGCCAGAGGATAAAAATTAGTGTTGTATCATCCATCAATTATTATCCAATTTACATTAACCCTATGTGTACCTACAACACTTGTGTAAAAAGCTGGTGTGATGCATTGTGTAAATGCGACCTTCAGCATTTGCGTAGCGCGCTTTACACAATGCAACTAGTTTTTGCTTTAAGACTCATCCAAATGGTCGTTGAAACATCTTTGGATGATATTCATGACTGTTGGGCCACTCACCAATCATTTTCCAATATTTTTCATCTTTAAATATGCTTGCAAAATTTGCGGAGTGCAAGGTCGATACACAAACTCTGTACAATGTAGTTTTCAACAAAACTCACAACTGGTGTATGTTCAAGGGTTCTTCAAAAAAAAAATGGTCCAGGTGTGAACCTAAATATCATCCACCTCTGGAAGTAGCCCTAACCTCCTTCTAGATTCATCATCAACTTGAATTCTTTGCTTGAGAGAACAATTTTCTTTTTTCAATGATAGGTTTTGTCTTTTCAGTCTTTTTACCTATCTGAATAGCAGTGTACTTTTTCTCAATTTTGACTGAGCATTTGACAGATATGCACAAATAAAAATGGGACTAATAAAGATGAGAAGGCTCAAAGGTTGAAATATTTCAGTAAACATTGCACAACGAGCAACAAGGATAAGGTTTACTCCATTGTCAAAGGGCTCACCATAGGAAAGATTTGAATCTAGATCTTAGACATGCAGTGCAGGGTATTTAGTAGACACTAGGATTTACCTTTCAGCACTTGCGCAACAAAAAAAAAAGATGCTTACCATTATAATATGATGTGTAGAGGGTGGAGTAATTCAATTTTGATGTGGAGCAGAGGTCTGATCGCTGGAAGATGATGTTATGCAGTGAGAAATAAGTGATAAAATACAAATGTAAGATGAGATAATGGGATTTTGACATATATAGGGTCGTTTGGGATGACAAGACACTTTGGGTAGCCCCTAGGTACTTGCACAATATATTTACACAATGTGTGCAACTTTCTACAGTTTAAGTACAAAATCCACTCCATAGGTAGTAAAAATTCCATAATGATCTTTGATGACCCTCCAATATATACAATATTGTTGATTAAGGTTGGTTGTCATTGATGTCAACCCTTCAAGAAAGACCCATAGCACAAAGGTTTGGGTAATGGACCTAATAATGTTTGATGTAAATATGAATCATTATTGTTTTTTCATGGTTGATAAGAAGTAAATATGGATGAACTCCAAAGTGGTCCCCTTATGGTGAAAGACCTCATGGGAAGACGCTTTGTGGAGTAAGAGAACCCACGCATAATTGTGGAATACTGAGATGAAGGAAAGTGAATTTGTCAAGGAAAATATCCTAGATGGATATTTCTTGTCATTTCATTTCCGGTGGTATGTGGAATGTCACATAATTCCTCACGGTTAGAGAGTTATGACCATGAGAAGTTGGAGACCCCGGGTTTGGGTAATGGACCCAAGGTTTTTTTATGGGTAACGGTATGAGTTATGATATATTTTCAGATAATACTATTCTATATGGATAGTACATGTCATGCCATTTTTAGTGGTATGTATAACATCACATAGCTCCTCACGGTTTGAGAGTTATGGCCTTACGAAGTTGGAGGACCCTCATATGTCATCTAGAAGCCCCAAAAGGTCAAAGTAATCAAAGTGGTTTAAGAGATTTTAAAAGGTAAATAATAAAGTGAAGTGATGAGTGTATTATAAT
>JASDQU010209772.1:0-24427 GCA_032191745.1 Picea mariana
CCTAAAATAAGGAAAATAGGTTAAGTGACCTAGAAATGGGTTAAGTGACCTAAAAATGGGTTAAGTGACCTAGAGAATGAAAGTATAAATAAGATAGCAATGGCCTCTTGTAGATCATCCTTTTTGTGGATCAATGGAGAGCTTCTTGTGAGAATATCTTTTGGAGTGTTGATGGAGAGCTTATTGAGAATTTTTGGTGTGGAACACTTGAGAATATTGAAGATCTATAGGTTGCTGAGGTAACCAAGGATATCTAAGCCGAATTTCAGAAGGAAGGTGAAGAAAAGAGGGTCGGAATTGAAGGGAGGATAAATTCTTTTGATGATGTTTTCTAAGGTATATTATTTACAGGTCATCTCACCATTTTCTCTATAACTTGTTTTCTATATTTTGTGCGGGCCACACTCTACAAGGTCACTCTCTAGAATAAGCCAGAATTCAGCAAGGTATGTCATTTTTGCTATAACACCTTTTCTGAGAGGTTACAAGTAGTGTCACCTGGAAGAATTGCACAAAAAACACTGAAGAACATTGTGTATCAGTTTCATATATTTATTCATTACAGGTACAAATTTATGATTATTTCAAGTTGGGCTTGTTGACTAATCCAAAACTAGTCATGGTTGAGACAAGCAGTTGATGAGTTGGCACATACATGAGGTGTATAGTTGATGATGTTGGTACATATTGATGAGTCATTGTTGATGAGTATTTGACCCATGATTGGTATATACTTGGTACATGGTTGGATGCACTTGTTTATGGTACAGGTTGATTACAGGTTGTTTGGCACAGGTTGGTGCATGGTTGATGCACTTGTTTATGTTGACAGATTGATATCTGTTGAGGATTGTTGTCTCATCTCAGTTGGTGCTGAGAAGGTAAGCTGAGTCTTTCATATAGAGCTACTTCTCTTGTAGAGTTGTACTCTATTCAGTTGTTGCTGAAAAACCCCTGGATTGAAGTCCATAATAAAAAGATAAATTGTGCATACATCTTGTGTTCTTTGTGTTACTTTTGGATATGATTTGTTGATTATATGTTGTTGATATGTATTCACATATAACTGATTATAAATGACAACAATGAGTAATGAGAAAATGTTGAATGTTAACTAAGGAGTTTTTGTGTAAGAGCGAAGTTTTGGGAAAAAGATCCCCACACTCATTCACCCCCCCCCCTCTAAGTGTGGTAGGTGTGTCCAACAGAAAGTGCAGAGTTCCAAGTTTGAGGTGGAAAAGTTCAGTGGTAAGAATATATTTGTGCTATGGAAGCTCAAGATGCAAGATATTCTTGTGCAACAAGGATTGCAAAAGGCCTTGGCCAAAAAGTCAAAGAAAATGACAAGCATGATAGACGAGGACTGGGAGGATCTAGATGCAAGAGCGCTCAATACTATTTGTTTGTGCCCGACATATGAGGTGTTTTTTAACATCATTGAAGAGACAACAACAACAGGTTTGTGGGACAAACTGGAGAGTCTATATATGACAAAGAAATTGTCAAACAAAATCGTCTTGAAGAGGCAGTTGTACATATTGAGAATGAAAGAAGGTGTGAAAATTATTGATCACTTGAATGTCTTCAATACTTTGATTTGTCAATTAACTAATATGGAAGTAAAGTTTGAAGATGAGGAAAAGACAGTTACGCTACTCTGTTTGTTGCCTGAGTCTTGGGATCATCTGGTCACAACTGTGTGGTTTAACACAACAGATGCTATTGATTATGACACTATTGTGGGATCTTTGTTGTTTGAGGATATAAGGAAAAAATCTGGTAAATAAATCTCAAAAGAAGAAGCAATGGTGGTCATAGGTCGATCTACAAAAGGAGGGAAAGATCATAAAGGTACAACCAAGTCTAAGTCAAAAGACAGTAAGGGTAAGGAAAAATGTTGGTTTTGTGGCAAATCTGGGCATCTCAAGAAGGAATGTTGGAAAAGACAAAAATCATCCAAAGAGGACTCCACAAAAAAAGCAAATTTAACTACAAGTATGTGTTGAGTTGAGAAAAAGGTACAAATATCCTCCTTATCACCATGGTTTATGATATAATATTCATTGACTTTTCTATTAATTAGAAATAATTAGGATAGAAAATGATTAAAAGGTCTTCTAGAAATGTTATTAAGTGATATTTGATCATTTCTGAATTTATGTTTGAATTGTTTGATTTTATTGCAGAAATGGAAAATTATGGTTAAACTCAAGATAGCTAAGAATATTATGAAGATGTGTAGACTGTTGGAGGTCAAGGAAATCAGGCGCAAAGCGGTTTTAAGGAAGATTGATTCTCTATTTTGTAATCTTTATAAATAGTAAAATCAATCCTAAGGATCTCTCGATCCTCAGGATAGCTTAATTTACACATATCATTGTAATATATAAAGCATGATGAACCATAGAGAAACATCCAAGAAAATTATCCAAGCATTCATATCTCTCAATTACTTTGTACAAGCAGTCCATTGTAAATGATTTACCAATCATGGAATTAATGAAATCCTTGAGCGTTTTTACCATCTTTGGATACTGAGTTTCTAGCAGCAGTACTTATGAAGACCGTGGGTCCAGTCAGAAGGAGTTACTGTCTCAATATGTAATCGTATCAATTTGATTTCAGTTCTGTGATTTAAATCGCTTTGCAATAGTTAAGATAAATGAGTGAGTGTGTTGATGTTTTTATAAATTGGTTGTGCTATTTTACAGAGGATAGATGTTTCAATAGGTTATCGATTGTTGTTCCATTTCCCATTTCTGTTAGTTTATTTGTTTGGCAGTTCCTCTCATTTTCGCATATGTTGTTCCTTTATTAAATTTACATTTGTTGTTCCTTTCGCTTAAATTCACAATTGTTGTTCCTTTCACTTAAATTTTCATTTTTTGTTCTTTCTTAATTTTACAGTAATTCGTTGTTTCTTTTCTAGCAAGTTAAATAGTCATTGATAGATTGATTCATTAAGTATTTTCATAGATTGAATTATTGTTTTCACACTCAGATGAAATAGATTGATTCATTAAGTGTTTTCACCGATTAAATTATTGTTTCTTAGTTAGATGAATTCAGCAAATTAATTAGTGTTTTTGATTCACAGTGTGTAGTAATCAGATTACATCACGTGAGTTCTTAGATTCAGAGTTTTTAATGAATGAGTGAGGAACTTGACTATTGATAAACTCATATTTTCTTTATCTACATGATTTTAAGCTCTACAACTATCTTCATAGACTTTGTCGATATTCTTGAAAGAAAAGACAGATCCTCAGGTTGATAATTAATGTTAAACTAAGGTTGTTTTTAGGACATCTTTAGAGCCCAACATTTTGGCGCCTTTTCCAGGGAGAATTTCAAAGATAGCATAGATTTCATCTCTAGAGGATGAGGTATTGAAAACGGAAGGTAAGAACCTACGTAGGAAACAAGTAAAATGCATGTGCCAACGCCTACCTTCAGCTGATGTATAGAGGTTATATAAGTGCTTAGAATTTTTGTGTGAGTATGTATGACTAAGAAGAAAGAAATTGAAAAACCAAAACCCCCACCAAAAACTAAAAACTCCCAGGGTTCGGTGCCCCTTGGAAGGAGCACTTTCATAGACGAAATCATTCGAAAAGTTGAATCTCAAACTTCGGTAAGACCTCGAAAAGGATCCACCCGAATCCATCAAGAAACAACTTCACCAACTATAGCTCATGTTGAGGTTCATAGCGGAACTGAAGGAACTGATCAAAGTTTCCAAAATACACATACTCTGCCTCTCAGTCCTTTAGACAAGGTAAATTCTTGTAATTTGGAGGAAGGAGAAGGGGAGACCAATGGAGTTGTTGAGGCAAACCCACCACCACCTAAACCTAAATCTCATGTAATTATGATAGGAGAAGGAACACCTGAAATCTGAGATATAGGAAACACAATTAAATCTCCTAAGGGACCAAATAATCAACCACCTCAAATAGAACACCCAGACGTAGAGATTCCTGAAGATTATTAGCATATTTTCGACCAAATGGCACAGCCAAATCAACCGAGGACCCAAAATTACACTTTGGAATATTCTATAGTTGATCCAGTTGTTAATGTCCCAATGAAATCCATTGCACTGCAAAATCTCCCAACCTTTCATGGATTGATATCAGAAGACCCTGATGCGTTCTTATTTGAATTTGATGTCCCATGTAGAGGTTATGACTACACCTCTGAACCCCAGAAACTAAAACTGTTTCCTTCCACTTTGAAAGGAGAAGCTCTATGATGATTTATGGGACTAGGAGGGGGAACTATAAATTCATGGGATGGAATGAGACAATCCTTCCTTAAGAAATATCAAGACTATTGTATAACCAGGGATCTAAAAGACGAAATCTCTCAAATGAATGCAAAAGAAAGTGAGACACTAGAAGAATATGTTGAAAGGTTTCAGTATAACTTGCAAACATCACCTTACGGTACACTACCAGGTGAGGTACTCAAAGCCACTTTGATAAAAGGTATGAAGGATGAATGGGTAGACACATTAAATTTAATGGGAAAAGGTGATATTTATCAAGAGACTTATGATAACATTATCCAATTATGCATCATGTGCTCACGTGGAAGTACACGAATCAGATCGGGAATGCGATCTCCCCTCACCAAAAATAACAACATTACTAGCGGGGGTGTCACCCAAGTAGAAGTTGGCAATCTTTTGGAAATTTTCTAAACTAACATTTTGAGTACTCTAACTACACAATTGGATGTTCTGCAGGCTAAATAGAAACAAGCAAAAGCAGAACAGTCCTTGGCCATATTTTTCCACCACTATAGAAAGAAACATGGTCTGATGGAATGTCCTTTGAATGTGGTTTGGGTTTGCGCCATCTATGCCAAAGACCATGCAATAGAGCAATGTCCATCGCTTCCAGGACTAAAAGTTGTCTTTAAAGAAGCAGAAGAGGAAACATAACTGATATATCTGATGGCGCAGCGTCGCCAATGGTAGGCCCGTTCCCCAGGTACGCTACAAGATTCCTCTTCTTTCTTTTCTGGGCAGTATAACTAGTAGAAAAATTATGGAAACACATGGAAGAAACAACCATTTCATAACCCCACCTGGTAGTCCCAACAATATTCTACTGCACTCTGGCCAAATCAATCAGCTGCAAATCTCACCTGGCCAAACCAACCAGCTGCAAATCCCACCTGGCCCAACTCGCAATACCCAATCCCATCCTAGCAGAATTCAAGTAATAAACCTCACCCTTCCCATTGGGCTAACACATCTGCCCAAAACCCCAATTGGAATCAAAACTAGTAGAGCCCAATGGGAATGACCAATCAACCCATGGGGATGGCTCTTCAAGCTCAGCCCACTTTCCAAGCCCCACTTCAATTACCCCAGAACCCTCAACTTCAAATGCACCCTCAATTACCAGCTCAACCCAACCCAAATCCTAATAATAGACTAGCCCAGCTCGTGCAAATTATTGAGAATTTGGAAGGGGAAATCAATTCAGTAGGGCGCAATGAACATCAGTTGAGGTCAGGGCGTATAATTTCTCTCGAATAATGTAACATTCGCTAAGAGCAAAGAATGAAAATAATATACAACCAGCAATAACACCCTCAAATATGGTCATAACAAAAGAAGAAGAATAGGGGGGGAACACAGTCGAGCAACAAAATCCTGATGAGGACGTAATTCTCCCCTCCCTGCCCCCCCATTTCCCGAGAGGCTAATGATAGATAAACCAATTTTATATCCAAATTTCGATATCGTCGGGGAACTAAAGAATCTATATGTTAATATCCCACTCCTACAGGCTCCGCAAGACATCCCAATTTATGAAAAAATGATTAAAGAAATATGTGGGAAGAATCATGTTAGGAAAGCTAAGAATCAATCAACTATTCACGTGGTAGGAGAATTATCCGATATTATTATAAGCAAGCAGGAGTCGGTCAAGTATGCAAACCCAGGGAATCCCATAGTAATAGTTCAAATACAGAGCTATTATTTTCCAAATACACTAGTGGATTTGGGGGAAACCATTAATATTCTAATCATTGAGACCTATAACATCCTGGGTATCACCTCCTTTGAACCTAATTCAATTATGTTACAACTGGCTGATAGATCAGTGGTTAAACCAGTCAACACATTACAATATCTAGCAATTTCAGTTGACTCTTGGGAATACCCAGCTGATTTCCTAGTTATCAACCCAAGAAGTAGACTTGATGGACACCCATTGATATTGGGAATACCATGGCTCGCAACAGTAGATGCATACATAGGATGTCGCATAGGAAACATGACAATTTCTAGAGGAAATGCTACAAAGAAACTCATCCTGTACCCTCCAGCTAAACCGAGTCCTCCTATCATACATCAGTAGTTGCCACCACCTAGATATCCAAAAAAGAATCTACGATCTCCTCTCACACTGGAAGAATCTCTCAGAATCAAAAACCAACTAGAATATGATGTGATCAGTAGCTTCATTAACAACCCAACCATTAGAAGTAACCCAAAATGTCAAATGGTAAAAGTTGTTTTAGATAGTGAAGCACAGGGAGATTGTTTGGAAGAATTGATGGAGCAATAGATTCCCACTACTGTTGTCCATAAAAACATATCAATTGAAATTGCACCACGGAAGTTTCTTAATATTAATGCTAATTTGAATGAGCAACAACAACAAAATTGATTCATATCCTTTCTAAATATCATCAGGATTTTGCCTGGGAGTATCCTGACAAGAAGGGAATTGATCCCCAACTTTGTACACACCATATCTACATTGTGAAAGATGCCCGACCCATCTGACAGCCCCAACAAATATTGAACATTCATCTCAGGGATGTTGTTAAAGAAGAGTTATAGAAACTGTTGGATGTAGATTTCATATATCCTATTTCAGACAGTCGGTGGGTCTCTCCACTAGTAATCATCCCCAATAAGAATGGGAAATGGTGGATATGTGTAGACTATAGAGAAATCAATAAAGCTACCCATAAGGACCACTTTCACATACCTTTTATTGATCAAGTGCTTGATACTTTAGTAGGGAAGCGTGTTTTTTCCTTCCTAGATGTCTTTAATGGTTATAATCAGATCCAGATTGCTCTAAAATATCAGGATAAAACTGCATTTACATATCCCTAGGGTACCTTCGCATATAGAGTATTTCCCTTTGGATTATGTAATTCTCCAGCCACATTCCAGAGAGCCATCTTGAGCATATTTTATTATTTGATTAATGAAGGACTTGAAGTTTACATGGACGATTTCACCCCTTATGACACTGATTTTGATCAAGCTCTAAGCAATTTTGAGAAGGTACTGGAACGATGCATTTATACCAGGCTATGTTTGAGTCATGAGAAATGCCATATGATGATGAATGAAGGTGTGGTACTTGGACACTATGTATATGCAGATGGAATCAAGGTAGATCCAACAAAAATAGAGGTGATCCTTAATCTACCTACACCTCGTACACAAACTGAGGTACGTAGTTTCCTTGGCTGTGCAGGCTATTATCGTAGATTCATAGAAACAATTTCAAGAACAACTACACCTTTACATGCTTTAACTCGTAATGTGGAATTTCAGTGGTCTGAAAAGTGTGATTTTGTGTTTGCAGAACTTAAAAGGATGGTCTCAACAACACTAGTGCTAAGAGAACCAAACTGGAAACTACCATTTCATATTTCTACAGATGCATCAGATATCACCATAGGTGTTGTCCTTGGACAAGAAGAAGACAAGAAACCTTATGTTATTTATTTTATTAGCAAAAATCTTACTCCTGATGAATTAAATTATACAGTAACAGAAAAATAAATTTTTATTCTATATAATAGTCTATCCAGTTATTCTGTATAATAATCATTCTGATATTAAATATTTAGCTAAAAAACCTATTACTAATGGATGGGCTACTTGGTGGTTATTACTATTACAGGAATTCAACATCACCATCAAGGATTGACTCGAAAGAGAAAATATCGTTGCAGATTTCTTGTCTCGCGTGCCCAAAACAAATGATTCTTTGACATTTGAAGACCAATTTCAAGAAGAACACATGTTTGTTGTCACTATTAAGCCACCATGGTATGCTGATGTGGAAAATTATCTTGCAGCTAGGAAAATACCATCACACCTATCATCAAGGGAAAGGAAACTGATCGTCCAACGCAGTGCACGGTTCACCTGGATTGGTGTATATATTTTCCACACTGGGGCTTGCCTCTAGATCCGAAGATGTGTAAGAGATGATGAAATTTACGATGTATTGAAGGTAGGTCATGATGAGCCCTGTGGTGGACATTTTGTAGACCACATAATTGGGCATAAGATTTTACAGATGGGATATTATTGGCCCTCAGTATTTAAAGATGCAAAGAAGTATGTCCAGCCCTGCGATAGATGTCAAAGGATGGGTAGACCAGGCCAAGATGATGAAATTCCCCTGCAAGCACAAGTAGTCACAGAACCTTTAGAGAGATGGGCACTAGAATTTGTTGGCCCCTTTAACCCAAAATCAAATCAGAAGGCCTATATACTAGTTGCAACAGACTATATGACCAAATGGGAAGAGGCAGTAACCTTGAAAAATGCAATGGAGGAAGAAATCATTAAGTTTTTCTTCGAATTATTTGTATGCTATGGATTACCTAGGGAATTAATCATTGGCGGGGAGGGTCACAGTTTACATCCCATAAAATCATGGCCACCCTATGCAATTATCATATTAAACACGGAGTTACTTCCCCCTACCACCCACAAGAAAATGAACAAGTGGAAAGCAATAATAAAGTCTTTTAGGCAATTTTGACAAAAATAGTCTCAACGAACCATCAGAATTGGGCAGTCGAGCTTCCAAATTCCTTATGGGACTATATCACAACATGGCGTAACACTATTGGTTACTCTCCTTGTCATCTAGTCTATGGCAAAGAACCCATCTTTCCAATTGAATTTGATATCAAGACTCTAAGGATGGCCCAGGAAATTGGACTGGATCTTACAGAGGCACATACACAACACTTACAGAAGCTCAATGAGTTGGATGAAGCACGTATGTCTACCCTACAACGCACAACTGTTATTCAGTAGTAGATAGCTAGCTAGCATGATAAACATATCAAGAAGAAATCTTTCCAAAAAGGTGATTGGGTGCTTCTCTATGATTCCAGATTTCAGGATTTTCCTGGAAAATTACAGACAAGGTGGCTGGGACCATATGAAATCAATGAAGTTCATGATAATGGCACTATCACTTTAGTTACCATCGACGGGTCTAGTTCTCCTTTTTTGGTAAATGGATATCGGCTACGAATCTACCATCAACCGCTTTCAAAATAATCCTTTTGCGAAGAAGTAAGTAAGGACCCTAATGTTCAGATTTTAGCTGGCTGGGAAGGTAACCCAATAGCTTCAACTTCATAAAATTATGATTTTTACCAGCACTGTACATATTGTATATAGCTTTCTTTATGAATTTGATTAATTTTTTAGTTTTTTCTTTCTAGGGAAGTCACTTGAGAAAATAAGAACTAGAAGAGATGTCTGTAATGAATATAATTAACACTCTTTTTTGTTTCTTACTCCTGTCTCGCTTTGAAAAACCTATCGAATATGAATCTTATTTTCACAGAAGATGAATATGTCATGTTCCTCAGAAAAAATTGGGCAGCTGTAATAAATTCATGACACTAACAAACCATCAAATACTTCGATTATTGAATAAACCTACCCATAAAAATTAAATGAACTTAGTTGATGACTAATCAATCCTAGATTCGCTATAACAAAATGTCTGCTGGGGGTTTCCAATCACTTAATTAGATGGTTAAAATATTTTTTTGAACATCATCATTGTTGTTCATTTGAAACGGAACAACTATTGTTCCCTTCGTACGATTGGTGTTCCCTTTGCGTAGGGTATCGTTCATTTGAATGAAACAACTGTTGTTCCCTTCGTGCGATTGTTGTTCCCTTTGTGTATAGTTGTTGTTCATTTGAACGTAACAACTATGGCTCCCTTTATATGATTATTTTTTCCTTCACAGGTAGTGTCGTCCATTTGAAAGTAACGAGTGTCGTTCCCTTTGTTACAACCATTGTTCCCTTTGTCATGACTGTCATTCCTTTTTCAGGATAGCATTGTTCATTCGAAAGGAACAACTATTGTTTCTTCTATGAGTTTTCCTTATTGTTGTCCCTTTCTCTCAAAACTTATGATTCTTTTCTCGTGAACAAGCATGGCATTATTACGTTAACCACTCCTTTGGGTATGACCTTCACTAATTAATTTTTACCATCACCACTTCTAATTATCATAGTAACAAATTTTCATTTTTGTGTGGACTATCTAGCATACCTTATCGAATTGTTTTTGGATTAATTTCTCTGAATTATCTTAAATATTATTCATAATACTTAACCTCCATAATGCGTTTCTTTCCCCTGTACATATACATATAATTGAATGATAATTTTCCTTCATATCATAATAAGGAGTCTAAATAAAATTTTACTTGGCATTCTTACACTTCTTACACCATCCCTCACTCTTAAGGAGTAGATGAGCCTCCCTTAATATAGACTAAAAAAAAAATGATAGAAACAAAAGTTAAAGTAATAAACTTCTCCCACAAAGGATAGGGGGTATCATCACGAGCCAACCTACCATGATCATAAGATAATAACATAAGTGACATTCCCACTATGGCTACCACACCAGGTCAATGGCCTTTGGCATTTTTTCGTCAAAGGACAAGAGGTCTCATCACGAGCCGACTTGTTCACTTAGGTTACGATCTAGTGAATGGCATTATCATTATCTACCTACCAAACTAGGATAAAGGTCTTTTGGGAAAAGAAAATTCAAAATATTTATTAAGGATACGGGCTCATCTATGGGTTAAAAAAAAACCCTATCTAGGCTATGGATGCCTGCTGGTAGCAGTGGCTCTGCCTATGGTATGGAAGCTTACCTTAAAATATGCCAAGTTTTTTGTGTGTTCCTAGACTTCCTTTCCTAACAACGAGGCTATCATTCTAGTTATATCCAATAACAAGGGAAAGTAACAAGGTTATGACATGTGGAATATTTATAAACACGTGAACAAATTTAAATTATTCAGAATCTTTTTCCTTAAAAGTTTTTTGAACATAGGTATTTAAATTTGAATTTCCCACACAAGAATAATTATTGTTCATGAATATCGTTAAAGTGCTTTTGAAGGTTATTAATGATTGTTCTCCATCGGCGGTGGTGGCGTAGTAATCACACCACACTTGAACTACCTGCCATCATTACACTTGAACATGTCGATGGTCAAGGTCGACCTTTCCATTTATGAGGGGGAGGATATTCTACACATTTACCGATAGATCATAATGATTGCAATAAATGGAAAACTCACATTTTTTTATACATTTGTTGCTCTATGATATTCTCTATTTCTGGTAATATGTCTCAAAAGTTGGTCGAACTAAGCTACAGCCGAGAACGATAGTTGTCCTCATATGTTCACAGAAGACATGGGCAGTCGAAGTGTATGCCGAGAGCCCACATTGTTGCAGGTAACTGACTAGGGAATGGAATTTTTACATCATCTGGGATGGACACAATATTTCAACAGATTGCAAGGATATGACACAAATATCACTCTATCATTTTTTCAGAACTTGCAAAGAGGAGTCTCCGTGATATGAGACATACAAATTTCGGTCACTAAGGAAATTATAGCGGAGGTTACATGCCTCCCCAACGAAGGCATATAGTGGACGGGGAAGTATAAAAGGCTCAAGGAGGCTGTGGAATCTTTCATAGAACCTAAAGAAGAACTCGATAAAAATGGGAAGGGACTCAACCCCACCGCTCTCAGCAAGCCATGGAGGGAGTTGGCATGAGTAATACAAAGGTATATCACATGTTATGGGAGGTACAATTTAGTGAGTTCGTGCCACCTCAAATTGTTAGGAACACTAAAATAGAGGTTAGTAATAAATTTGCCATTTTTTCTAAATGTCATGTTACATGAAGTTGCTACAAAAACTCAGAAGGATAAAGACCCTATCACCATAATTAGTCACCATGTACTAGTAAAGTTAATAGTAAACAAGGCACTGAGACAAACACAAATAACTTGGGGAAATTTGATCAAGTTTGATAGACCCCTACAAATTGAACAACCCAAAATCCACCAGGAAATTCCCTCACAGGGAATTGAAACAACTCAGGAAGAAGGAGGCAGTGCCCAAATTAAAACTCCACTACCCCGGCCTAAAATTGAAGCAAACCCCATCCATCTAGCATAAACTTGGACCAAATAGGAAGAAACATCAAATAAGAGGAGACAAAGAACAATTGTTGTTTCTGAAACCTCTAATGTGAAAAGAAGAAGGGTAAAAAGACAATTCAACTTGAAAACATTCAGGAGGCTATGCATACAGAACAACTCTCACAAGACACTCAAGAAAATGCACAGACAGAAAAACCATCACTTGAAATACTTACAGAACAATTATTCAAAAGTTATGAGATAGAGATGGCTCAAGTACTGGGGAATTTAGCGACATCAGTTACCGAAGACACAGGCAGGTCTGAAGAACACCAAGAACCAAATTTTTCTTCCCCTACCTTGGATCTCCCTAACATATATATACCATCCCCCAAAGATACAGAACAGTCAGAACCTCACATTGAGGTAAATAATCCTTTGGAACAAACAGAGAAAATAGGGGAACAATCACTAGATGATCAAGGTGGGGAAAACCTTGACATCCCCATGTTACGAGGAAAATCTCTCTATGGCTAGGGTGAACCACAACAGACATGTATGAATTTAGAAATTGACTCAATTCTAACATATGCTATATAAACCAATGTGCAAGAGAGGTAAGAAAGAGGCCTACCTCGTCCAAACGTTTGATGATTTCCACCATTGAGCACTTCGACCCAAAGCTTTATACCTACAACAAGTTCTCAAAACACAAGCAGAGCAAGCATATAGTGATAATATAAAAGGTTAGCACATTAGATAACATAATCCATTAATATACAAAAAAAACATGCCCATGGATCATAATACATATATTTGCAAGATATCAATTGGATGGGAAAGGAGTATTTCTATTAATAAATGATCAACAAAAGTGAAAATATTACAGGCTTATGTGTCAGCACAGTTCAAAACCAGGAAACTGAGTTCCTTCCAACCAGGCCTCTACCACTTCAATCCTCCACCAAAAGCAAGCTCATATAAGGGAGACAAATAGGTTCTCCATCAATAAGGGAAGAGCTTGGGGGATAAACACTGTGTTCAAACTTAAAGGACAAAGGGATTCAGACTCAATATGAAGTAAATAATTTCTCCAGAGTAACTTTGCTCTCAAATTTGAATTCTCTCTCCTTTTCCATAGCTCAGAATTGGCTTCTTTATAGCCTTCAAAATCCATCTCAAGGGCCGAGTCGAAACGTTTCCAGTATATGGAAGGCCAAGGATCAAAGATCTCTTGTCGTGACATGGAAAATCAACATTTAATTTTGATTTTATAGCACAAATCCCGATGTACACATGTTGTAGTGGAGAAATCAGCGTATACGCTTGTTGTATATCTTGCAAGGTGCGTACAAGTGGAAAAATATTTATTTTTGTCTCCGAATTTATAAATAAGGGAAAGCAAGTCTGCACGGGGGAATGGACTAAGGTCCTCTTTGCAATATTGCATAGAATGAGCCAAATATTTGTCTAAAACCCCCATAAACAGAAAACAACAGGCAAAGGCCACAATAAAATCATAAAATTGAAAAAGGAAAACATGATATTGAGAAAAAGGGTTAAAAAAATCAAAGTATTGAAACAAAAAGTTGGTTGACTCAAAGAAATAATTAGAGAATTAAGGAAACAATTGGAGCAAGATGAAAAGGCCTATGAGAGGAAAAAATCCAAAAGGCCTAGAACATAGGGAAGAAACCCATTTCCTAGGAGGGAAGTCCACACTAGCTCTATTGGAACACAGACAAAATTGTCTTCTCCATTGGAAACAACAGAGATAGAGACTCAAATAGAGATTCCAACAGCAGAAGAAACAACTGTCCAAACTGAGGAAGTACTTCTTACAGACTTTCCTACTCCTTTGGAGACAATTGATGCAGAGACCCAAATAGATTCCCCAACAACAAAAGAAACAAATGTTCAGATTGAGGAAGCATTTCAGTCTCCTAAACAGGGTGTTGTTATTAACCGGTTAGAGGCAAAAATGGTGCAAACCCAAGAGACCCTGACTCAATGCAAGAGTGATATGGTAACCATGGTAGAGCATCAGAAAGTTTTCAAGCAACTTAAATCCATGTCAGAAACAAAGAACAAGAATTTTGTTGAGCTCAACAGAGCTCAAGGAAAGGTGAAGAAAGTACAGGGCCAGTTAGATAAATCTTTGGAGAAAATCAAAGAAAATTTCTCTATTTATTTTGATATAGTAGATTGCAGGGCTCCTGCTACTAATTACACCTTTTTTTTATTAGAATGATATTTTTTGCTAAGGATAAATGTTATTAGAGAAGACAAACCTTTTTATTTCACCACTATTTCTGAGTTTGTTTCATGCTTTAGAGAACAAGAAGACGGAGTACAATAATTTATGTGTGAGCTATACCTTCACAACTTCATATTGGGAAAAAACAGAGAAGAGAACCCTAATCCTTTCATTGGGGACATACAGCTTCAAGCATTCTTTTATTTTACCAAGAACCAGACCAAGTGGGTTAAATCACACAAGGTTTTCATAAAAAGGGAGACTGGGCTAGACCTCTGGATCAGAGGGGAACCTCCTAAATCCTTTGTAGCCATTATGCAGCACAGAACATTTATGGAAAGAGAGAAGGTGGTAGAATTCTTAGCTCCTATCCACCTACAGGTTGTATGTTCAGGTATACCATATTTTAGGGAGCTTAAAGAAGAAGCTATTGCTGCTTCAAAACTAAGATGGGATGCCTCCCCAAATGCAATTAAAAAAAGAGAACCCTTTGGTTTCACAAACTTTCATGCAACTACCTTCAGGTTGGAGAGATATGTCGGAATGATCCTAGATGCAGAACTTGTCTGGATTGGGTGCAGATATAATCCTCCTATTATTTGGTATCCTCCAGAGGGTTACAAGAGTAATTACAAAATTCATAAGGAGGAAGAATCTTCTTTTTAAGAGCTCGGGAGTAAGAATGGGTTCAGAAGACCTAGCGAAATGACCTCTCCTCCCTTTAGCATCACTTCTTTACATGTAAAATACTTGCTTGCATGAGGACATGCAAGAAGGTAAGTTGGAGGGTATGTTGAGTTGAGAAAAAGGTACAAATATCCTCCTTATCACCATGGTTTATGATATAATATTGACTGACTTTTCTATTAATTAGAAATAATTAGGATAGAAAATGATTAAAAAGTCTTCTAGAAATGTTATTAAGTGATATTTGATAATTTCTGAATTTCGGTTTGAATTGTTTTATTTTATTGCAGAAATGGACAATTATGGTTAAAATCAAGATAGCTAAGAATATTATGAAGATGTGTAGACGATTGGAGGTCAAGGAAATCAAGCGCAAAGTGGTTTTGAGGAAGATTGATTCTCTATTCTGTAATCTTTTTAAATAGTAAAAGAAATCATGAGGATCTCTCGATCCTCAAGATAACTTAATTTACCCATATCATTGTAATATATAGAGGATGATGAACCATAGAGAAACATCCAAGAAAATTATCCAAGCATTCAGATCTATGAATTACTATGTACAACCAGTCTATTGTAAATGATTTACCATTCATGGAATTAATCAAAGCCTTGAGCATTTTTACCATCTTTGCATACTGAGTTTATAGCAATAGTACTTCTGAAGATCGTGGGCCTAGTCAGAAGGAGTTACTGTCTCAATATGTAATCGTATCAATTTGATTTTAGTTCTGTGATTTAAATCTCTTTGCAAGAGTTAAGATAAATGCGTGAGTGTGTTGATGTTTTTATAAATTGGTTATGCTATTTTAAAAAGGATAGATGTTTCATTAGGTTATCAATTGATGTTCCATTTCCCATTTATGTTAGCTTATTTTTTGAAAGTTCCTCTCATTTTCGCATACATTGTTCCTTTATTAAATTTACATTTGTTGTTCCTTTCACTTAAATTTGCATTTATTGTTCTTTCTTAATTTTATTGTAATTCGTTGTTTCTTTTCTATCAGGTTAAATAGTCATTGATAGATTGATTCATTAAGTATTTTCATATATTGAATTATTTCTTTCGCAGTCAGATGAAATAGATTGATTCATTAAGTTTTTTCACCGATTAAATTATTGTTTCTTAGTTAGATGAATTTATCAAATTAATTATTGTCTTTGATTCATAGTGTGTAGTAATCAGATTACAATTCTGTTAGGTGAGTTCTTAGTTTCATAGTTTTTAATGAATAAGTGAGGAACTTGATTATTGATAAACTCATATTTTCTTTAGCTACACGATTTTAACCTCTACAACTATCCGCATATACTTTGTCGATATTCTTGAAAGAAAAGATGGGTCCTCGGGTTGATAAATTAATGTTAAAATAAGGTTGTTTTTAGGACATATTTAGAGCCCAACAATATGGTTGATGAATTTTTTTCTGTCTATTGTGTCTCTCCACCAATGTTCACATAGAAGGTGAAAGGAGGTGATGGTTGAGTCGCCGTGAAATAATTAAATAAACAAAATGCATTTACTTTGGAGTTGTAGAAATTATTTATTGCATGTAAATGGGCATATGTCTGTAAGACCTAGATAGGCATGCGTACCCCTGGTTTATCAAGTCACCTATGAAAATTATAGACATAGATTTAGGTAGATTTAATATGTGAGGGGGCATGTATGTTGGTTTAACCTTGACTCAGTGAAAGATTTAATGAGTTAAATCTGTTTTTAGGTCAAAGTAGGTGGTTTTTCAGGTCCATGTGTTTTGGGTATCCTGTGGTATTGTGTCCATGGATTTCATGTAATGAATCCTATAAAAGGCTTGGTGAACTCCATTGTAAATGGGCCTGGAGGTAAGTGGTGAAGGCTTACTTGGTCAGTTTGTCCGGATTTGCTCAAAGTTGTTCGAATGAAAAGTTTGAGGTGGAGCAGTGTGTCCAGTTTAGAAAGGTGGGTATGTAGAAAGGTTAATGTGTTGGCAAGTCAATCAAGTGTTTGAGAATATATGATGAAGGTAAATTCATATCCATGGAACTTGGAAAGTATTGTAAGGAAGTTGGGATCAAATATGCATGTTCAGTAATGCCAAGTTGCAACAATAGTTGTGGATAGAAGTGATTGTTCTATCTGGTAACTTGATCACCATCGATTGCAAAAGACAGAAAGATTCAAGAAGAGGTATGAACATGTCATATGGTAATTACTCAAATGTGAAATTATTTGGTTGTGATTCTTATGGTTTTTTATAAGCTTTCTAAGTAGGACCCAGATCAAAGAGGTAGATCTTTGATATGGTGATGATGTTAAGGGGTGCAAACTATGGGATCCTACTACCCACAGAATCATCATGGACAAAGGTATAGTGTTTGATGAATCTCCTTTTATAAAATCAAACATAGTAAAATATGAAAGGTTCAAAGCATGGATGGTAGCAGAAAGGTATTTGGAAGGTATTGATTTCCATGAAAGTTTCTCACCGATTATTAAAAGTTGATTTCTATTCATGTTGTGTTAGCACTAGTTGTGATAGTACAACTAGATGTTAAAACTATTTTACATGGATTTTTTTGGATAAGGGGGTGTATATGGAACAACCTAAACGGTTAGTTCAGAATCACAACAGAAGATTTTTTTGCAAACTCAAAAATCATTGTATGGCATGAATCATGCTAGGAAAATGGTACAAGATGTTTGATTCCTCAACAATGAGCCAAATTTTATAGGAAGTGAGTATAACCATTTTGTTTATGGTATATTTATTATCTTGGTGTTATATGTTATGCTTGTTGCAAGCACAAGCATGGTTGAGGTCAACAGGTTGGCTCAATTGGTTAGGATGTTTGTTATGAAGGATCTAGAAGCAACAAAATAAATCTTGGGCATGAAAATACACATAGAAAGGAAATATGGTAATCTTGGTTATCATAACAAAAGTATGTGGTGAAGATACTCAATAAATTCAATATGAATAATGTGAAACCGCTAAAATCCCTTTGTCTTTCCATTGTAAGTTATCTTTAGGTTTATGTCCTAATTGATGAAGAAGAAAAGGGTTATATGTCTCGAGTATTATATGCTAGTAGGAAGTTTGATGATTGCGATGGAGAAATGGTCAACATTTCACATGCAGTTGGTGTTTTCAGTAGACACATGGCGAAACTAGATGAAGATCATGGAAATGGGTGCTTCAAAAATAGAAGCACAAGTATCACCAGTGGTTGCAGTGATTTGGTCTGTGGTTATGTTTCATGAGATTTGGACAAGTGAATTAGTCTATTAGACAGGTTACTGTTGGAGACAAAATGGTCCATGCTAGATTGAATCATGCAGGCATGTTCACATAACGATATTGTCAGAGAAGTTGTGGAGTTGTGATGGTGTTTTGCTTCTCTTGGATTGCAAACACGGTGATGAATTAATTAAGGGAATGGTATATCATGTAAATTTTTGTCAAGGTGGATGCTGCTCCTGAGTTTATACTTTAAGGATGTAAAGTATACCGTCAAGGCATCCGTAAAGGTAAAGGTAATTAAAGGGTAAGAATCAAAATTAAGGGTAAATCAGAGTTAGTTTCTCAACTGCCTCTGTCTAGCTTCCCATTGTTCTTGGATGCTGATATCTCTCTCAATAGCTGCCCATGAACGTTCTAATTCAACCCGATTAGTTGTTGTTTGAAGAATAGTATTAAATAGATTTAAAGCAATGCTAGTTTGATCTTGGAGGCCAGGTTCTATGCTGGGTTGTGTATTATTTGGGACAGTCATGGAAAATAAAGTTTTATTTAAATATGAAAAGTTTGAAGATTTGTTGCTTTAGTTTTTAAGGGATGAAAAGAGAAAAAGACTTTTGGAACTCAAAATAATAGCATAATAATAGTTGAGGATATTTCCTGTACTTAAAACAATTTTAAGAATAGTAAAATAACAAAGTAGTACCGCTGAGAAAATATGAGGCTTTAATCACGAAAGAATCTCATATTGTAACAGGAGACAAAGAGGAAAACGAGATTTCTAACGAAGTGTAAAATATAATCATTCAAATGACCTACAGGTCTTGAAATTGTTGATAGCAATCACAGAGAAAAAACTGTAAATAATTCAATAACCAAATCAATTCAAACTACAATAGATGTGTGAGATAAACTTATAGATGATCATTCATTAGAAAGACGTAAGAAAAAAAATATTGAAAAATATTGGAAACAAGGTAAAGAACACATAGCTTCAAGTTGATAGAATTCAGAATCTCCTCTGTATTATTTATATCATAGTGGATTGGAAAACATTTTAATACAATCAGCGCTCTCAAAAACCAAAATCCCCTGTTCTCAATCTTGTGAAAATATATTTATACATGATCACCAAACATTTTTCCCATTGGTGATTAACTAACTTCCTAAGACTAACGGTTACATGAATGAACAATGTCAAACCATTTACATTTATATTCTAACTACTTCATTATTCCAATGATGAAAATCTTCAAAATAGTATTTTATGTCTGCATTGATGAACCTCTTCCTTCTGCTTTAAGACAGTGAATACATTTTCTCGGAAACTATAATAAAACTCTGGGAGCTTTTGGAATATCCTTTGCTTCAAATAAGAAAAAATTTCTTTGTAGTTCTGGCAGACGGTCTTCGATTATCTTCCTTGTGAACTTGATAGTTTGGGAATATTTTCAGGGATTTCCGAGGGTATTTCCAACTCCTTTCCTTTTCCTACCTCTGATTTTTCTGTCTGAGGAACCTCTATTTCTTGTGAAGGCATTTCAGTCTCCTTCATTTTTCCCTTTGTATTTTCTTTATCCTATAAATTTATTTCAAAGCCTGGGGGAGGCCCTTCCAGCTCTGGAGGAGGGGTCATGGATTCACCCTACAAAAGTTTTGGCAAACAGCTTTTCCTGTGACTTTGGAAGGACATGAAACCAGTCTATAAGTTGGGTGATGAGGCCCGTACCCTGTTCAATACCTCCTCATAAGTTTTAACCTTCTTGAATATATCATCATAAATAAATTTTTCATATTTATAAGCTTTCATATTACAGTGCATCAAATGTCTGCTTACTAATTGGTAAGGGTCATGATTTTTGTGTTCAATATCTACCAGTTTTATTTCTTCTAAAGCTTCAGCTTCCACTTTAGAATGGCCTAGGTTTAGCAATGAAAATTTCCCAACATACACAGGGAAAATTGGCCAAGATTTCTTTTGTGCTGCCTTTAGCTCTATTCCAATACCACCTTTCACTATTCAATGTGCTACCTCCCTCAATACCAGTCTGTCCGAGAGGAACTTCAGAAGTGCGTGAGGTGGAATTGAGCACCCATAAACCCTAATGTAAGAGAAGTTTTCATCAACAAACTAGTCATCTATTGCTTTGATATTTTCTAAGACAAGCTCAGATTTGCGAGGGGGTTCACAGCCATAAAACATTTTATGCATTGGAACTACTACAAAATGACAAATTTCGTAAAAAGCATTCTTAGCATTTTCTTCCCATAGCACAGAGTGATACTCATGAATGGGTTCGGGGAAGGTTATGTTCCAACTCCAATTCATCAGGGGAAAAGGAGTCACAAAGAAGACTGCGTCCATAATGTACGCTGACATGTAGAAGGCCACTGGCTGACCTTTATATTTTTCAACTCTGTAATTTGAAACTTCTTGAGCTATGTTGTCAGACAAGATCTTACTCCAGTTGAAAGTGTATCCTTCTGAAGCTTCTTCTAAAAAGGGCACCCATTCTGCAGGAAAATGGCAGGGATTCTTTTTCCCGAAAAGTCTACACAGCATAATAGCTACATAGACCATGTATTCATTCAAAGATGATGTGGCATAAACCCCATGGGTATCAGCCCTAAACTTTGATGGACATCTCCACATTCTCTGATTAAATTGGGATAAGTTCAGTCTGCCTCAATACACTCCTTCCTTTGAAATTCAGCTAAAAACTTGGCATTATAAATTTACTTTGGATTTGGTGAGAGTTTATACATTACTTGTATATGTTCTGGCCTGAATGAGCCAACGACGACCCCTTGATCATTTAAAATGCTTCTTGTTAGGATATCAACCTTTTCCAAGGCCCAACTGATCATGTTGTTGTATGCCATGAGCCAAGGGCGCGCTGCGATCTTATGAAGCTCTGATTTTGCTACATCCCAGAAGTGATTCTCGAAATCAGTAGGAGAATTCTTGATTTCATCATCTAGGAATTCAGAGATTTGTGTCCAGGATTTAATTGAGTCGATAGCATGCAGCGTAGTGTCGGATATAATATCTCCTTCTAGGTTACGCATCTCCTCTGTATCATCACTCTTCTTTAGTGCTTTATTTGGTGCCATGAATTTATGTTAGTTGGAAAACCTGTCACAGAGAAGGCATGTATGAGCTCGACTGAATGCGTCTTACACTTGATAGTATGAAACTGAATATGTTGTGAAACTCAGACCTTTAAACTCTCTTTTAATTCATTTAATGATGAAGAGACTGATGTAGTTGACAAGAATTCAATACATTTAATGCAGTAGATATTTACTAAGATACGCATTAGTGTCACATATCATCAGTTATCCTTTACTAAAGTGGTCGCATTTTGGCGCTTTTGAATTCAAAATTTGGAAAATTTCATTCAATTGGAAACCAAAATGTGAATGAACCCTTAAAAAGTTTGATTGTCATTAATCATGCTTTCAAAACATAATTAATTTAGACTAATCACAGATTATGAGTCCAGATTTCGCGTTTCGGGATTTCGAGGATCGTGTTGACAAGATTTATGTTATTGTTGAATCCGGATTTTCGAAATTGCGAAATCACGACAAGTTTAAATTAGTACTTAAATTCATTTTAATAAATTAATTAATCAGTGTTAAACTTTCAGGGTTTCGGGGATCGTGAATACATAAGGTATGACATCGATGAATCCCGATTTCCGAAATTGCGAAATCATAAACTTAAGGCATAAACTTTCATGTTAGTGAATTAATTAATCAGGATTAAATCAGACTAATCACAAATTAAGAGTCCATACTTCGCGTTTCAGGATTTCAGGGATCATGTTGACAAGAGGTATGTCATTGATGAATCCTGAATTTCGAAATCGCGATATGATTAATTTAATCTTTAATAATTAGTAACTTCCACATTTCAGGAAATCGGGGATCAGGATTCCGCGATTGTAAAATCAATAAAACCTATGTTCTCAGTAAACCCCGAATTCCGAAAAACTTTTTTAAAGGTTAATCTTAACTCCTTTAGGGTTTAAACTTTTCGTGATTTAAGAAATAATTTTACAGAAAGCATGTCGAGACCTTTATAACATTTTAGGTTTTTTTCCTTTTATTATTTAAAGAATAAAGCTTGTCAGGATTTCGGTACCGGCCTTTTGGAAAAGATAGTGAGGGTTATGCTTCGTGAAAATCCGAAACCCGAAAAAGGAAGATTTTAGTTTTGAAGATAAAAAAATTAATATTTGTTTCAACATAGGCTCCAATTGGGGAGCTCGTCTCCTTGTGGGATGAGAAGAACAAGTAGACTTAGTTCCTTTATTGGGTAAATGGAGTCAATGGCTTCTTTCTATAGAACCTATTTAGGAAGGGGATACAGAGGGAAAAAGAGATTTCGCATTTACTTCTGAAAAGATTTTCAAAACTCTCAACGATGTAAACTCAGTTGCAGTCACATTCATGATCTTCCCCTTCTCGCTACTAAATTTAAGTTAGCGTTAAGATGATCAAAAAAATCCTAGGAAATCCAACAGATTTTGCGGCTTTCAGCTTGCATCAAATGAAACAAATTTCATATTTTTAATTGGGGAGCCCTATCTGGACTTGGGATGTAGATCCGGTTTCAAAAAAAAATGGTAACTAGAGTAGAGTGATATTTAAGTATGACAGCCTCACAGATACCTCATATATTGCTTCACTGCCAGCGAGCCTGTTCAGTACCCCGGTGAAGTTATCTGTCCCTTTTTACTGAATTTCCTTTCACCACTTTGAATCATAATTATGCATTTAAATGCTGACACGAGGGAAATCATTTAAATGAATTTCCTTTCATCGTCTTTTAGACTAGATGGGGGCAATCAAATATGAATTTCCTTTCACCATCTGTCTTATATATTATTTTTTGAACACGAAGTGGGGGCAATCAGTTGTACTTAATATACCAGGGATGTTATCTGTGTAAAAATTGCAGTGGAGGTATGTCAACTTGTTTTGATTACTCTAGACCAACCTTCTTTTAACTTTCAAAACACCTTAGTCCGCAAAGAAAAAGGGGAAGATTAATTACAGGGGTCTTCCTTCGAGCAAGCTTAAATCCTTAGAAAACTGTTAAGAAACCTAGGAGAGTCGGGATCGGCCTAAGCATAACTTTGTTTAGTCAGAGAGTGAGGAGTTATGAGGACTGGTCTACCTTTTAAGAACTATTTTTTCAACTTCAAAAGTTAAGACGTAATCGCTTCTCCCTCTGTGGGAAAACTGGAAATATGTTTTGGTCTTTTAAGAAGGCAAAACTGAGGATAGAAAGGGGCGATAGAGAAAGACTTGGAAATCGAAGGAAAAAAAAAGGGCTCATGAATTAGACCCAACTCTTGGAATTCTTTGTCAGAGATGCTTTCCTCTTCTTTGTTCATTTTAATTACCTCTTATCCTATTTTAGGTGAAACTCTTAGGGACTAGATTTAGAAATCATTCTTTTAGTGACATATCACACTTACGAGACAATCACCACACTTTTAAAAACCTTTGTTTGATAAAATAGACTTTTCTGGAATTCACACCTTTGCCTTACCATTTTTGTTCTCTTTTGAAATAACCGAAATCTTTATATCACATGTTTTCAGCGAATTTATCTTCTGAAATATGGATATCTGTTTGCTCCTTTATCTTTGTTTGGGCTGCAAGCTGGGATCCCGTAAAGGAACATAGCGAAGAGTATCAGGGCTTTTAAAATAATTGAATACATTGAAAATTTTATATCCCTACTTCGAGAAAAGCATTAACCTATTTATTTATTTTTTTAAAAAGAAGATTTACCAAAGAAAATTATGAAATAAAAATAAAAATCAAACTGTATATATAGTGGGAATTTTGAAAATCAATTATTCCATATAATGTTTTAAATAACGCCCATTGACAGGGGCGTTGAGAATTTTACCGTCCAAATTCTCTAGCAGAAATGAATTTTTTCCCTCAGGAGTTGTTA
>JASDQU010209773.1:2929-16428 GCA_032191745.1 Picea mariana
TTAAGGCTTTAAATAATATTTTTTATCCATTCGGGGGTATGAGGTGGCCATGAAGTACCAAAGAATTCCAACAATTGTACTTCTCAAATAGATATTTCCATTGAGCTAGTGTGCACCCCAATGCACCCCAAACATATATTGAATGGAAAAATGAGCTATTGTGCACCCCAAATAGATATTGTATGCAAAACATGCATGCTTGAGTATCAACTAAATCCTTTTGGAACTTTATCTCCTAGGGTTATGTTTTTATTTGTTTAGTTTTTTTTCATATTAAGGCTTAGTGCCTTTGTTTCCATTCATATTCCTTCCTTTCATTTAGTTATGTATATAATCCAAATCATTTAGAGAGATTTTATTTTGCTTATGATAGAAAGAAAGCTAGAGGAAACTAGGTTTCCTTATATGACATCACACAAAAAGAACCAAATGCATACCAAGTATAAGCTCCTTTCCTTCTTGATCCTAGTTTTTTTCACTCCAAAAAGCAATCCATTCAGCGTTTTTTGGCTCAAAAAACCTAGGATCTATTAAGCAATTAGACAAAATTTAGTGTTTGTGTGATACAAGGAATGTAGTGGCCAATATATCTTCTTCCAAGAAAAACACAACTACAAGCATGTTCATAAGTATAAGGTCCTTTCTTTCTTCTTTCTCCTAGATTTATTAGCTCTAGCATCAAATCAAGTTGACCTATTTGGGCACAATTAACCTATGTCGTATTAATCATTTAAAAATATGTTCTTGTAATCTAACCAAAATGAAAAGTATCCACTGCTATGTTTTCATCTTTTTCATCCAACACATACACAAGGCTACTAACATCATAGTAATCATATATATCTAAATATAGAAAATCCATATTCTTCTAAGTACATCTTAGATCTTACAAACCTTATACAACAATTTTATCTATCTACCACAATACATTTTTATCTTGAAACATGCATAAGTTCCTTTCAACCTTGGTAATAAGTTTAATGAATGTTATACCAAACCAACCCTTTTTTTGTCACCCTTAACATAGGATATATTAAGTATAAAAAAACCTATGTGTTGGACTTATACCTGTGCATGTGATAGTGATCTCTAGTAATGTTTCCGATAGATTGAAGAATTCAACATGCTTTCATGGGGATGCCCTAATAATGCAAATGAGTATATGGAGCTGGTACAGATCAGACGGATCAGTGAAGTTACTATGGCAGAGTATGGTATTTACCAACACTATTACCAAGATCATGTGCAGTTGTCCTTCTCTCAATCTGATAATCTTATATACACAACCTTCAATATAATATCGCATTCCTTGACACATTATCGTGTTCCTTTAATAATTTTTCTCAATGTCTACTATACCATACAATTCTGCAACCCGATTCATCCCCTTATGGGCATGAACAATGCAAACGACGTTAGAAAATTATTTTTAAAAAAACACTTGTATTATTCAAAATTTCATTATAAGTTATTAACAAAATAATCTAAGGATAAGAATAAGGGAATTTATAAAAACATATACATACATATGATGTATAGTACAGGTAGTCAGTTATTAAACGTGGAACATGATGACTACATAAAGTTTGAATTGACAATATTTTTTCATTGAAAAGACCTATTGAGAAACATAGAAGAATTTAGAAATGTCATATCATGTTTTGAAATCCTTTTCTTGAGATTATGCATAGATAAGTTAGTTGGATGATTAGTTGATTTGGTATTTTTATATTTATGGAAATTTATTAGCATGTTCTTAGTTTGATTATATCAAACTTTTAAGGTTGCTAAATATCTATTGTAGAGGATATATTAAATAATGAGTAGAGTGAGCCATGCCCCATAAGTTTTCTAGTGTTTTTCTTCATATTTGTCTTTGCATATCACTCTAACATGGTATAAGAGCAGGTCATAAGAATTTTCACTAAGTGGAGAGAACTGAGTGGAGAGAAGATAGTTCATTGATCTAGATAGATCATGGAAGACATATATATGAGGAGCCACGATTTGTAGAAATTGGGTAAAAGAGAGAAATCTAAATTTTGGTTTGAAAGGGAAAAACCTTGGTTGTTTCCATAAGGAGGTGATATGGAGTTTTTGTTCTTAATTTGGGCGGATTTTCTATTCTATTTGTTCTCAAGTTAAATAATGCTAAAAAAAAATATGTTTAAGGTATTTGGCTTAAATATTGAAGTTATTTTGTTTGTCTACAAATTCTTTTTGTATATTAAGGTGATGAACTTTTTCTATATTAAAAGCATAAATTTAAGGCATGGATGAATGTTAAATGAGATAAAAAAATGGGAGATTGTGGATTAAAAAAAGGTGGGGGGAAAAGGTAAAAAATAATGGAGAAATAAGGAAATAATCTTCACGCATTTTCTTTAATTGTTGTTGATTTCTTCTATTAAAAAGTAAAATTTTAGTGGCTTCCACAAGTAGTCTAGGGAAAACAAAGGGACGATTTCTTGTTGGAAATAACTATGAGTTATGGTTTGTAAGGAGGAAAAAATTCCTACAAATACAGGAATGTTAGGAACTAGTGGGAAATGGCTTCTAAGAGCTTGATCAACCAACTTTGTAGGCCATGAATAATGGCCAAAGAAATCATCTTGTAGAGTTGAGGAAAAATGAGAACGAGACCAATATTTGGATCCATATTTTAGTGGATGACTCATTTTTCCCAAGATAATAGGAGAATTTAGTGGAAAGAAAGAATGTGATACCCTGGAATTAACATATCAATGTAATGACAAAGAGAGGAGTGTGAATCTTCAAACCCTACGAAGAGAGATTGAAAACTTGAAGATGAAGGATGCAAAGAACATTGACTAGTTCATGAAAAGGGTGATGGAAGTTTTGAATTAGCTCAACATTCATGGAGAGAGGATTCAATATCATAAAATAGTTTAAAAAGTTCTCAAAAACTTGCCTAAGAAATTTGAAATACTTGTCATTTCCATAGAAGAGTACAAAGACGTATCTAAACTCATAGTAGAATAAGGATGGGTTCTTTTTTGTCCCATGAATCAAGAATTCACATCAAAGAGGAGTCCTTAAAACATACCTTCAAGAATTAGGAATTCATTGATAAAGGTAGAGGAAGAGGTCAAAAAGGTTGAGGTAATCATTAAGAAGAAGGAAGAACAACATCGGAATATTCAGAACAATCAAATTATCCTAAACACCCTCAAAATCACGGGAGAAGATGCATAATATGAATAGGCAAATCCAAAGTCCAATGTTGCTATGGTGACTATAAAAGTTAATGCAAAAAGAAACAGAACAAGGATAGAGCTAATATATCCAACATTGAATAATGGACATATGAGACAATGTTCATTTCATGTAAAATCACTAAATAATAACATAACAAGGATCTTTGTTTATTGGATAGTGGTTGCAACAATAACATGAGAGGTAACAAAAAGTTTTTTTCTATCATTG
Source organism: Picea mariana (assembly GCA_032191745.1). Classification (NCBI taxonomy): domain Eukaryota; kingdom Viridiplantae; phylum Streptophyta; class Pinopsida; order Pinales; family Pinaceae; genus Picea; species Picea mariana. The sequence goes on from JASDQU010209773.1 coordinate 6,377, forward strand.
ATATCTCTATTCAATCTGAAATTACTTTAGGAGATGATTAGCATGTCAAAGCCTTAATAAAATGTGTTGTGATAGTCTTAACGAAGCAAAACAAGAAGAAAGATATTATTGATGCTTTCTATGTACCCGATATTAAACATAATATAATAAGCATAGGATAATTGAGCCAAAATGGTTATGATGTCATATTCAAGGCCTACACATACGTTATCTTAGATAAGCCACCTATTAGAATTGTTTTTGCAAAGGTTCAAATAACCAAGAATATAATGTTCCTATTAAATCTCAAAAGTGTAAATCTATCATAGTCATATCGACAAAATGTCTCAAGCGTAGATGTGATTTGGTTGTGGGATATTATGTATGGTCACCTACCTTTAGGAGTCTTAGTCTCTTGAAAAAACAAGAAATGGTTAAGGGATTGTATATATTGAATGAATAAACTAGCCTTTATGAAAGTTGCATGCTTGGAAAACATCAAAGAGAGAGTTTTCCAACAACCGCTTGCAAAGACAAAGAGCACGTAGAACTAGTTAACACGGATTTATGTGGATCCATGCAAAGTGAGTTCATTGGTGGAATTTTTTATTTTCTAACTTTCATTGATGATTTTTGCAAGAGAGTTTGGGTATATTTCCTTAAAACAAATATGATACATTTACAAAATTCAAATAAGTTAAAGTTGTACAAGAAAAACATAGTGGAAAATATGTCAAAGTGCTTATGTTTGATGAAGGAGGAGAATATGACTAAAAGGAGTTTTCAAATTCTTTTAAAAAATAGGGAATTGAAATGTAGTTCACCAAAAGATATACTTTGCATTAGAATGGAATGGTTAAAATAAATAATCAAGCCATCATGAACATGGAAAGGAGCATGATCAATGCTAGAAATATGTCCAATGATTTTTTGGATGAAGTTGTTACTTGTTTAGTCTACACATTGAACAAATCTCCAAAAAAAAGTGTGAAAGATAAAGTTCCTTAAGAAGTATGGACTGGCACGAAGTCAAGTGTCTCTCACTTCATAATTTTTGGTTGTATAGCCTATGCACATGTCCCAAAAGAGATAAGAAGGAAACTTGATAACAAGAGTGAAAAGCTCATTTTCATTTGGTATAACAAACATTCCAAAGAATATAGACTGTATAATCAAGTACTCAAGATACTAGAGGAAAAATCTTAGCAAGACCAAGAAAATGAAATAATGGATAGATGAAATCCATTACTCCAAATAGATCAGCAGGTGGAAAGATTAAGATAAAAAGTACCTCCACCAAGACTTCAAAGGTTACGCCTGCAAAGACAAGAAGAACAAACTCAAAATAGTTCTTCTTCTAGGAGTGAGTGAGTATCTTCTGTGAGAAATATAAAAACAAGGATCTTGAGGGAAATCTATGAGAAGTTGGATGACATGGATCAACAAGGTCACTTTTCCTTATTACCCTATCAACCTACTTATTTTGAAGAGACAATGAAAGAAGAACATTGGGTAAATGCCATGAATGAAGAGATTGAGCCTTTCGAAAAGAATGAGATATGGGATCATGTTAATCTCCTAGAAAATAAAACCAAAATTAATGTTAAGTGGGTTTACAAGACAAAACTAAATGATAAAGGAAATATAGAGAAACATAAGGGAGGGCTTGTTGGCAAAAGGTTTTCTCAACAACCTGATATTGAATATGGTGAGAGCTTTGCTCCCCTTTGCTCCAATAGCAAAGTTGGATATTGTTATAGATATGATAGTCAATGCAACTCAAAACAAATGATCAGTTTAGATGGATGTGAAGTCATCATTTTTTATTGACAATTTAGAAGAAGAGTTGTATGTAGACCATCCACTAAAGTTTGAAATAAAATACGAAAAGTACATAGTGTATAAGCTAAAGAACGCCTTGTATGGCTTGAAGTAATCTCTAAGAGATTTGTACAGTCAAATTGACTCTTATTTGTTGAATAATGTGTCTTATTTGTTGAATAATGTGTTCAAATAGAGTAGTAATGATCCCCCCTTTTATACAAAATCAGATCAACAAAGTAAAATTCTCTTAGTTTGTCATGACGTTGATTATATGATATACATTGGTACTCTAAATTTAGATGATTTCAAAGCTACTATGAAAACAAAGTTTGACATGACACGCCTTGGTCTCATTAGGTACTCTTTTGGGGATTTAAGTTAAGCAATCCACTCAAGGATTTTCATATATGTCAACAAAATGATACACATATCTTGAGGTTCGAGATAGACATATGCAAACCAATAAAATTCCCTATTACAACATAAACAAAATTGATTAAGAAAGATATGGATCAAGACTTGATTCAACACTATGTAAGAGGCTTGTAAGAAAGGAAGCCTAATGTACCTTACTACAACTATACTCCATGTTTTGTTTGTATTTAGTTTTATGGAGCCTCCCAAGGACATTCACTGAAAAGTTGGAAAACAAATTTTAAGGTATATTGCAGTTACAACTTAATATGGATTGTGCTACACAACTTTTGAAGAAAACATAATTACATGATACATAGAGAGCCATTTGCTTGTAGCATTGATGATAGGAAAAACACCTCATGATTTTCTTTTCACATGGACTTCTAAGAAGTGGTCCTTTGTCTCAATATATTTTGAAGAAGAAGAACATGTAACATCTACTACAACATCTTATATTTTGTGTGAGAACAATTCAGCAATTATATTGTACAAAAACATGTGTTTAACCTGAAAAAAAAACACATTGACACTTGCTATCACTTAATTCTCAAGCTATTAAAAAATATTGACATTTTTCTTTAATTTTATGGATCTAGACTTTCCAAAACCATTGAGAAGAATTGTTTTTGAGTTTCGCACTTTGACATTGTGAGTGTTGAATAATAGAAGGTAATTGTTTGATTAAGAGGGAATGTTTATCTCATGTTGATAGATTAATTAGTTAATAGATTAATTAGTTAATAGATTAATTTATTTAGTCTTTTTCTATTTATGAAAAGTTGTTAGCTATTTTTTTTTTTTGGCTAAATCTGTATTCTAAAATATCTAGAAGGACCAACCATACCCCATAAGTTTTCCAATGTTTTTTCTTTATAATTTTCTATGCTTATCAAATCAACAAATCTAAGGCTTTGAGTCCTAAAATCTACCTCTAAACCAAAACAAAATGCGACTTTTGCTGCAGAGAATCTGACACGAAGAGTAGGTTTAATCCGTAATCGGTGGTAGTTGTTTCGGATTTAGGGTTTATATGTTGAGCATGTGTATCAAGGGTCATTATTTTTAGACTTTAGCAGGTCATGGTCCTAGGGAAGCATGATATCCTTTAACATGGAAACAATACTGGAATTGGGCATGGACCTATCAATCTTATTTCCATATTGTTTCTAATATCATAATGTTGGCTCTAGAGATTTTGTATGGTTGTCTTTCTAAACTGTACGTGGAAAAATTTGTAACTGCGTAGTTCAAGGATCTTATCAAATACAGATGTAGGAGTCTCACATGCCAAAGTTTCTGTAACATGCATTTGAATTATTATCTGAATGCCTGTTGCTTCTCATCAACATTAAAATAGTTTTAGTTGTCCGTAGAAAATTTCCGAACCCTTGGAAGGAGACCAATGGATCTGGGTTACAATCTGTTGTCCGCTGGTGTTGGCATTCACCTAGTTCTACTTGATTTGATGCCCTTGGGAATTGTCTATTGTAGCTAGTTAAATGCAGCATTGTAATCTTAACGGCCTCGGAAATGGCACTAATGGTGGAAGATTAAAGAAGTTTTCGGATGCTTCTCATATCACACTGAACATGAATTTTGCACAAGGCTACATGAAATTTCTATCGCATGTTTAAATGATGCAAGTCCACGACCCTCACGGTTGGACCTGCTCTCACCAGGACCTTCTTCTTTTCACAGGCCCGAAGAGTCAAAGCTCTTCCAACTCCCTCCCGGGAAGCTTCACTACCCACAGTAACTCCTGCCACAATCTCCCTTCGCTTCTCGGAAAATCGGGTTTTGCGGTATCGCGAACCTGTGTGCATGTTCTCGTGCAGCTCCAAACCGCGAACCCCGATTGGTCAACGCCTTCGTATGTCAGAGTTTTCCCTATCGGGAAATCGAAACATGCGATGTCACAAATCCTTTACACCACAAATCCCAGAACCCCGAACTCCGATAGCACGTGCATCAATTCTGCGCCATGTCACCTCCTCTTCCCGCTCTATCGGGAATCAGGGAATCGCGGTTTCACTCGTCGCAATTCCTTTACATTAGGAAACCCCGAATGCTGAACCCCGGTATCTCTGGATCCTGCGACACCTGTCCTCCACTAGATCTCGTGGTCCCACGCTGCCACATCACTTCCTTCTTTCGTGCGATCGGGGATCACGGGATCGCGATTTCTCCGGTCGGAGTTCCTTTGCAACGTAAATCCCCGAATTCCGAACCCCGACCTCATGGGATCTCGTGCCACTTGTCCCTGCCCTGATCGACGACTCCCATTGATTCGGGAAATCGCTACTCACAATTTCGACGTGCATGCAACTCTTGTCTCGCCAAACGTCGAACGCCGAATCCCGATGCCTTTAACCCTTCCTGTGCCTACGGGTTATCTCCTGCGCAGCTCCTCCACAATCGAAGGATCAACGGGGTTTCGCGATCCTCCTCCGCGAACCTTGACCGTTGGCTCTCCTCTTTGGAGATTTCTTCCACTCGAACCTTCTCCCTGGCCTGTTCTCACTGTGTCGCCAGGGAACTATCCCTCTTGAGCTTAAGTCCTCCGACTCCTTCAGAGAATTTTCACCCATGCTTTCCTCACTCAATCTTCAACAGCTCTCAAAGTGTTGAAGTCACACGGACTCTGTGCACTTGCAGCCACAGAATCCCTGGTTCCCTCTACTCAGGAAAACTGCTGAGATTTCTATCTAGCCTGCACTTCTCCTGCACACTTCCTCGACCCAATTCCACTTCTGAGTGAGAAAGAATGGAGGTTTAATTGCTGAGACCCCTCAATGCACTCTATGCGGAGGAATTCAACTACACTCTATGCAGGAATCTCTTGTCTCAAACAGAGAAACAATTGAACCTCATTCTCGTCTCTCAAACTTCAGTTGAAATCCTGAAGACTCATACACAGCACATTCAAAAACAAATGCATACAAAGGGAGCAAAAATTCATAAGCACATAAGCACATACACAGAGAACACAACACCAGTCATGAAATTGAATCAAAAGCTCTTTCTATTAATCCAATCTGTACATGAAGGCTCTCCACAAGTTCTATGCTCTGCTCTTCTCTTCTTGCTCCTGAATGAATGATTGATTCTGAATAATACAATGTACAAAGGAGGGTGCCTATATTCCGTTTGCCCTCTCGAAATCTGAAGCTATCAAATCTAATATAAATTCCTATCTAACAGCATTAAAACTATTAAATGCCTTCTTATCTATTATACAATACAAGTGCGCTTGATTACATTAACTCTTCAATGCTTGGCGCAACCACATCAAGGTGAAATTCAAAAAAGAAGTTTGCTTGCTTTTCCAATTGTCTTTTCCTGCTCCACGCACTGGCTCGCTTGATGAGTGAGCGATGCTCCTGCATCATACTCCTCGGCTCGAAAGATTTCATGGGCTCCTGTCCATGAGCTCCTGTATAACTGCTTCTGTTTCCCAGCTGGCATCCTCCACTGGGTGATTCTTCCACTTCACCAGGTATTCAAAATACTGCTTCCGCCTGGTCTTTCACCCCACTCGCTTATCCAGTATGCACTCCATCTGAGGCTTCTGTGCAAATGGAAATTGCTTCTGCCACTGTACCACTGGTTCCTCAGTTCCAGCCTCTGCTTGCTCATCCCTGTATGGGTATAAATCCGAAATATTAAAAATCGGAGATATCCTGATGCCCTTTGGGAACTCAATTTCATATGCATTCTCCCCGAACTTCTTCAGGACTTTGCATGGCCCAATTTTCTTCATCTTGAGCTTGTTGTATGTCCCCCTTGGGAAAATTTCCTTCCTTAGGTGCGCTAGACTGATATCACCAAATTCAAACTGAAGTTTCCTCTTTCGTTGATCGGCTCTGTGCTTATATTCCTGATTTGATTTCTGCAGTCGCTGCTTCACCTGCGTGTGAAGTTCCTGCATCGCCTCGGCGAACTCTTCAGCCCTTGTGCTACTAGTTTCAGCCTGTCCTGAATCCCTGAGCTTAGAAACTCCTCTCGGCTGCATCCCATACAAAATATGGAACGGGCTTCTACCTGTACTCTATTTCACAGAGTCATTATACGCAAATTCTGCCTGTGGCAATATCTAATCCCAACTACTGTGATGTTCCACCACTAGGCTCCTCAACAGATCTCCCAGACTTCTGTTGACTACTTCGGTTTTCCCATCCATCTACAGATGATAAGCTGAACTAAATGCTAAGTCTGTCCCTAGATTCTTCCATAGCGTCCTCAAAAAATGAGCTATGAACTTCGTGTCCCGATCCGAGACTATGCTTCTCGGTAATCCATGTAATCTAACAATTTCTTTGAAAAACAAGTTCGTGATGTGGGTCGCATCGCTGGTCTTATGACACGGTATAAAATGTGCCATCTTCGAGAACCTATCTACCACCATGAAGATGGAATCAACTCCTCGCTGTGTTCTCGGCAATCCAAGAACAAAATCCCTGGTAATGGCTTCCCATGGCCTTTCGGGTATGGGTAATGGCTGGTAATATCCTGTGTTTTGTTTTCGGCCCTTCGTGTGTTGACATATCCTGCACCTGTCAACAAACCTCTTTACATCTGCTCGCATGCCTGGCCAATAATACAACTCGCTCAACTTTGCGAATGTTTTGTCATGTCCAAAATGACCTGCTAATCCTCCGCTGTGTTTTTCCTTCACCAAATTCTCCCTCATGGAGCAATTCGGTATGCACAATTGATTTCCCCTAAATAACAATCCTTCCTAGATCATATATTCCATCCATGGACTCCGATCTCTCAGAATCAGATTTTCAGCTGCTTCATAAGCCTCCCCGAAATTTGCATCTCATGCATACATATATTTGAGGTTTTCAAAACCCAAGGTTTTGACTTTGAACTCCTGCAGCAACAAACATTTCCTGCTCAAAGAATCAACCACTTTGTTAGCAGTTCTTGAAATGTGCTTAATCACAAATGTAAAATTTTGCATGTACTCTACCCATTTCGCATGCTTCTGGTTCAACTTCTCTTGTTGACTTATGAACTGCAATGCGTGATTATCACTGTACAGCACAAACTCTTTGGGTATCAAGTAATGCCTCCACTTCTTTAATGCCTGTATAATGGCATAAAACTCTTTATCGTATGTGGAGTATTTCAGCTTTGCATCATCCATATTCTCGTTGTAATATGCAACAGGTCTGTCATCCTGACTTAGGACCCCTCCAACAACATACCCATTGGCATCACACATCACTTGGAAGGTTTTCTGAAAATCAGGCAACACCAGAATTGGTTGCTCTGTGATCTTTCGCTTCAATAGATTGAAGCTTCTTTCAGCCTCTGCTGTCCAATGAAAATTTTTATGCCGCTTCTTCACGGTGTCCATCATTGTGGGGCTAATTTCACTGAAATTTCGAATGAATTTTCTGTAAAAAATAGCCAGTCCATGAAAGCTCCTCACCTCGAAAACATTTCTCGGTGATGGCCAATTCCTGATCACTTCCACTTTCTCAGGAACCATTTTCAATTCATTCGCCGAGATTACAAAACCCAAATAAATGAGTTATGTCTGCATGAAGGAACACTTCTTCAAATTGACCAACAACTTCTCCTGCTGTAGTCTTCTCATTACAATGGCCAAATGCCTCAAATGTTCAGCCTTGGTCTTGCTGAAAATCAGTATGTCGTCCAGATATACGACCACAAATTTGCCAATGAATTCCCTCATGACTTCATTCATCAGCCTCATAAATGTGCTCAACGCATTTTTCAAGCCAAACAGCATGACCAGCCATTCGTACAAACCCTCGTTTGTTTTGAATGTTGTCTTGCATTCGTCACCCTCTCTCATTCGGATCTGATGATATCCGCTCTTCAAATCTATTTTTGAAAAATAATTTGCCCCACTCAGGAAATCCATCAAGTTATCCATTCTCGGCAGTGGAAATCTATACCTGATGGTGATTTTATTTATCGCCCTGGAGTCTGTACACATCCTCCAGCCTCCATCCTTCTTTGGACTTAGCATTGTTGGAACAACACATGGACTGAGACTCTCTCTAACCAGTCCTTTGTCCTGCAGATCCTGTACCTGCCTTTTGACCTCCTTGTTCTCCTGAGGTGTCAACCTATATGGAGCTTTATTCGACAAGATGGCTCCGGGTATGAGATCTATGTGATGACTCACACTCTGCATCGGTGGCAGCAAACGAGGTAGTTCGTCCACGATGATATCAGCGAAATCTCCCAACAGTTCCTGAATCTCTTCTGGCAAGTCGTCCACTCTTGTGCTTGTCAGGACAATTCTTGGTTTCCTGACAACAAAGAATTGTGGATCTTCATTCTTCTCCATCTCTGTGAGAAGCTCTTTCCCACTCATGAGAAGTATGGTACTGCTCACTTTCAACTTCACTTCTTTATCTTTTATCGGAAGCAGTGTGTGCATTTTCTCATTCTTCTCCAAGGTATAGGTGTTCATCCTCCCATCATGGACAACATTTCGATCATACTACCATGGTCTACCCAATAATACATGACAGACATCCATGGGAATGACATCCCACAAGATTTCATCCTTATATTCACCCATTTTAAATTTAACCAAGCATTGTTTCGTAACACATACCTGGTGTCCTTTCTGCAGCCATGACACTTTGTATGGACTTGGGTGATTGGTTGTTTCTAGCTCCAATTTTTCCACCATCACGGTCGAAACGAGATTATCGGTGCTTCCACTGTCAACGATGACCTTGCATTTCCATCCCTTGGTCTTGCAAGTCATTCAGAACAGTCTGTTTCTCTGAGCTGTATCTTCCACCTCTTTCTCGGGTGTTAACAAAATTTTATGCACCGTCGGTGACTTCCCACTTCCGGTGTCTTCACCCTCAACATCACGCCTCTGGGCCTCTGTGATGTGAGATTCCCCTCTATCCATCTTCCTGTCTGGACAATCCACGGCTTTATGACCATCTTTCCCACACGTAAAACATGTGATAACTCCTCCTCGGCCTCTTCCTCTACCTCAGGTGCGAGGAAATGCGTTGGCGTCAGCATAATCACCTCGCTGATCAGTCTGTTGCCTCCTCAGCTCAGCATATGACTGCCTTTGTTGTGAGGTTCCACCTCTCTCCAGCTTACCCTGAGGTTTCTTCCATTCCTCCTTGGGCTTCTGAGTTCTTTCCTGGGCAACTGCTTTGCCTCTGGGCTGACTCCTGCCTCGCACTCGCTGTCCTTGCTTCCGTCTCAACTTCTCTTTGGCTTTCAGAGCTAATTGGTAAGCATATTCCACCGTACTGATGGTCAGCATGCTTAACTCACCCTGAATGTCATACTTCAACCCATTCAGGTATCTTTCCACCTTCTCGTCATCACTCTCCCGATGACCAGCTCTGATATAGAGTCTGTAGAACTCCTCGGTGTACTCCTTCACCATTATCAACTTCTGTCTCAGGTTCTGCATTCGCCTGAACTGAGTGATTTGGTAATCCCTAGGGATGAACTTTGCTTTCATCTTCGCGATCATCCGATCCCAGCTCTTGATCTTCTATTTTCCTTTGCAGCGCCTATCAGCCTGCAACTCATCCCACCATAAGGCTACATGTCCTTTCAGATTAGTAATAGCATGCCTTGTCTTCTTGTCCTCTTCGATATCCTCGTAATCGAAGTAGGTGTCGAGTGCTCGGATCCAATCCAACAACTCTTCTACATTTAGGCTTCCCTCATAAGTCGGAATGTCCATTTTGGTCTTTGAGCTCATCCTAGAAATGGCTCTAATCAACCTCTCTGTCGAGGCATCCTCTCCTGTGACCTCTTCTGCATCATGTCCAGCTTCCTCTTCAACTTCGGAATCGCTG
>JASDQU010209774.1:10307-25955 GCA_032191745.1 Picea mariana
CWBHTATWTKYTSATCCTCTGGAWACATAGCACAGTAAAGAAAACAGTTCTGCAAGTTTGGAGTTTTGGAGTTTTGCACAGTAAAGAAAACARTDCTGCAAGTTTGGAGTTTTGGGCAGGTCATCGTAACTCCATCTTAATTTCCGATAGAGTTCTTTGTCAACACGGGGATGAGTATTTGGAAAGGAAGGATCTGCAATTTTCATGAGAGACAAAGAAGTATTCCACTCATCTGCAGATGTTTTGCCAGACATAGCTGCGGCCACTACTGTTATGGCCAAGGGCAGACCTTCACACTCGGCTGCAATTTCTCTAGCACACTCCTTTAATTCCTCTGGGACATCGCCCCCTTTGAAAGCTACTCTCTCAAACAATGCTCGGCCTTCATCCCTCGACAAGGGTTCCACCTTTATGGACTGCTGTGCCTCCATTGATGCCAGATCTCTGCTCCGTGTGGAGAATACTACTTTGCTACCTGGTTTATCAGTCCCAAATGCCACACCTAATTCTTGCATATCCAGTGCGCCCCACATATCGTCCAAGATCAAAATAAATTTCTTCTTCTTTAGACTTGCAGACAATTTCATCTTCCGGCTATCAATATCAGTAGTTTTGGAAAGGTCTAAACTAATTGCCTCGGCTATACAACCCTGCAAGTCCCAAATTTTATAGTCTTGAGAGACTGTGACCCAAATCACAACATCAAAGGCATCACTCACCTTGTAGAAGTTGTACACCGATTTGAGCAGAGTTGTCTTGCCGACCCCGGCCATTCCAAACACACCAATTATGCGAAATTGTGGAGTTTCCGCATTAATCAACGTCTGCAGCTGCGTCTCGGCAGATTTAATGTCCATTCCTACAATGCCCCACTCTGGTAGGGGTTGAAGTGTCTCCTTTGCTGGCGGTTGTGCTGAGGAAGAGCCAATTTGCTCAGCATGAGCAAAGATCGAAAAGAGAGTTCGAAGCTCTTGAAGGAGCTGATCAAATCTCGTGTTCCACTCTCTAATCTGTCTGGAAATTCTGGGCTTGCAGAAGATGCAATCCAGACACCGTTGCTGCAGCTGGGACCTATCGATGAGACTTTTCGCCTCTGCAACCGCATCACGCGTGCTCTCTAAACAGTCTCGGATGGAGTCGGCAGGCGTTCTCTGCTGATTTTGAAAGCCATTGCAGATATCTTGTAAAAGCAGCTTCATACGGTTTAACTTAGCTTGCAGAATGCCACGGTTCTGGTCGAGGTGAATAACATCATCGATTTGCTGAAGAAGTGGAGCAACAATAACCTTGTTGATGGCGTCGGCTGCAACTGCGGTTCCAATCTGGTCCATGGTGTCGGTTGAAGCAGAGAATATAAAAACCTGGTTGAGTAAGAGGAATTATGAGCGAGAGGGAGATGGACTGGACAGAGGGAGTGACAGAGGCATTCACACAGGCTTCACAGATTAAAATTTTTAAAATTAAAATTTATTGTATTTATATAGAATAAATGACTTTTATATTAAAGTGATTATGTCTATTTGCTTAGCTACCAAGATTCCCTTCCATTATGGATGTGGTCTCCTCCATCCTCTATGGGATTTATTTGTATGAGTGTATAAATAATTATAAAAAAAATTAAATATATGTAAGATTCCTTTCCATTATGGATGTGGTCTCCTCTATCTTCTATGGGATTTATGTGTATGAGTGTATAAATAATTATAAAAAAAATAAAATTAAATATATGTATTTGGTAACATCTTGATATTTTTATTATTACTATATAATATTTTTCCTTTCCATGATAGTTGGTGTAACTCTATGTTTTAAAGAGTTAATCAATGGTGACACCATTTATTAACATGTTAACACCATTTATTGATGTTTTTTTTTTTATTAACTTGTTATTTCGTTCTAATATTTAAAAAAACACATATTAATACATAAATTAACATCAATTATCATGTCATTCTATTTTTCAATTCCAACCCATATTAAACATAGCATACATTTAACATAGTTTATCATCTTAATACATTACATCTTTTATATATAAACCATATCAACACACCTGAATTGATTCTTGAATTTTCCGTTAGAAACTTATGATTCAACTCAAATAATTAATTTAAGGGCTATTAAAAACTCTATTCGTAAAATGGGACAAAACAAATATTCATAAACATTACTTTGAACCAGGCTAGCTCCATATTAACCTTGGATCTATCAAGTGACAAGAGGGATCAAATCTTTTGAGGCGCAAACCATTTTTAGAGTGTAGAAACTTGAAGAAAGGTTTTCACCTCAATGGATTTGATCCCTCTTAACACTTAATAGATCCGAGGTTAAGATGGATCTAGGTTCGTTGCAATCGTAAGGAACCATGTCAAATTTACATTTTCAATCAAAAATGAAATATAAATATGTCATTGAATCTCCAAGTAAAAATGAAACATTACTTGGAGATTCAAATTATTCGATAAAATCTACTAAAAATTTTCATGTTGTTTTCTATTTCAACATATTGCATTCAATCTCTCATATATTTTAGGATTTGTGGTTTTCATTAATTGAAAGCAACATGGGTGGATCTGACTATCATGAATACAAACATTTCGCTTGTTAACAAAGGGTTTTTTAAATGTTGTCTTTTTGCAAAGAGTAGATTTTTGTATGGGTATGCCTACCAAATGGACTTTACCTTTCACTCCCAAACAATTAATGTATCTCTCAATCTACAATGAGAATGTAGGTCTGTATAAAACATGGAGCTATATTTAAATATGTATAGAAAATAATACATGTAAACTCTTTTTGGTGTCATAGGTTGTTTCATTTTGAGCAAACATTAATGGTTACAATGTAGGGAGTTAGCTTCCAAATAACAATGTTGTAATGAAATAATGACATGTTGAAATCAATGCATCAAAAGAAGAAACGTAAAAACTTCATGGTGAAATCAATGCAATGTAAGAAGAAGCATAACAACCACATTTGTTGAAATCAATGCATCTCAATAAGAAGCATAACAATTACATGTTGAAATTAATACATTGTAAGAAGAAATATAACACCTGCATATTAAAATCAATGCATCCTAGGAAGAAACATAAAAACTTCATGATGAAATCAATGCATCATAAGAAGAAACATAACAACCCGGTATTCAAATCAATGTACCATAAGGAGGGGCTTGAGTATAATATATGCATGTATGCATGTTAAAAACCTTAATGGCTTTACAAGGATTCATCAACATTGCTTTCACATAAACTTACACCACATTTTTAAGGAAAAAAAAAGGAAATCACCATTTTCTGAATGTATTCTCCATTGGTAGACAATTTCTAGTCATATCTGTATCGATTGTGATTGCAGGTTGGGAACGCTCCTTCATTTCTTTAGACTTGAAATTGCTTGGAAGAATAACAAGGGATTATTTAGAAAGTGCATCTACGTCGATATTCAATTCTCTATATACATGAAGAAATAATTTTTTTACAAGTTATTCTTTATATTCTTTAATACATTCCATGACTTGTATAAATGACATATTTTGCATATTGATTATACAATTTTCCTAGTATATTATCAACTTGGAATCCCTCGTATTTTGCAATTGAACCTCTGCCATTTCCATTGCTAACCTCTTTAGCATTTAAAGAGAAAATATATCTTCCTAATTATTTGTTCCAACTCCCAATGTTGCTTTGAAATGATTATTTGATGGTCTACCGATAGGAATAGGACACCTCCCACTCCACTGTGTTTTAAATTTTCGTGACTAGCACCATCAAAATACCCCTAAGGATTTGATTTCTCAATGTTTGCGCTAGTGACCACTCTTGGAGATTTGTATGTATGTTGTTTCCATAAACCTTCATAAGCATGCTTAATTTGATAATAGATTTGAAGGGGCAACATTTCTTTATGTTGAAATATCATTTCATTTCTTACCAACCAAAGATCCCACATAACTATGCATGGGAGCCTCTCCTTGCAACTCCTTGCTCATGCTAGGTTCATTGACTCTTGGTTGTGATGATGGATACCTCTATAGTTGGAAAACATATCAATACTATTCAATTCTTCCTTCCGTTTCCCAAGGATTTCCTTTGTTATATAGCTCCTGGAGGAGGCTTGGGAGAGGCTTCTAGATCTTCTAGAGACCACTAGTGATTCAAATGATGTGAGATCATAGGCCTTTGACACGAAGATCCAACTCATACATCATCTATCACCTCGTAACTCCTCAATTCTAGAAGTCCGACAGTGCCTCGCTTGTTGAGCCGCTAGTGTCCAGTGAGGGCCTCGCTTGTTGTCTACTAGGTGTCACACAAGGGCTTAAACAAATGCTCCAAAAAGGGTCAAAACTTGGGCAAAATATGTATTAGGGATTCTATCTTATGATGGATTCCTATCTAACCTATAGGGTGGAAATTAAGGCTATAAAATATGTCTCCCAATGTGTGAGGACAGGAAAGGAGTGGATGGTTGAAATATATTACAATAAATGTCCATGTGAGGTAGCGTGAGGAGAGAGAGAAAAGGAGGTTCGGAAGCCAAAGAAGTCATGCAATCAAAAACCAAGGATGAGAGCATATATAGACCAATCCCCTCGGTAGGCATACTCAAATGATGAATGAGCATGGCCATCAAACAATACACTGCGGATCCATGATATGAAATGCTAAACCATAGGCATGAAAGAATACATAGTGGATCCATGTCATCAATAAGACCGTAGCCATGAAACAATACAATATGGATCTACATCATGAAATCAATCATAGCCACCAACATATACAATGTGGATCTATGTCAGGAACATAATCATAGCCACCAACAGATACAATGTGGATCTATGACACAGCATATAGATGCCAGGAAGAAAACAAGCACTGAGAAGAGTGGCCACAAAGTCTTCATATACAAGTGATATACTCCATCACAACTTGGTAGGGGATGCGGTAAAGGAATGATGTGACCCCAAGCTCAAGGTCTTCGTCCCAAACCCTGATGATACAAATCTACATCACGCGAATAGATGAGTTGATGTCGAGCATGGTAGAAATAGTCTGATTATCGATCATTGATGTACACTGTTAAGAAAAACGAGGGGATCCACTGATGAGGAATATGGACCCTAAGGTACCTAGTACAATCTAGCAAGTGTGAATAGATGATCTGATATCAAACACTCGTAGAATTAATTGATCAGGAGTCAATGATGAAAATCCACTATCGATCACGAGGAGGCTTGTCACTGAGGACTGCGATCTCCAAGGTACTAGCTAGTTTCTAGATCCATATCCTAGATAATGTGCTCAAGTAGATAGGAAGAGATTCATCGAAGGAGGGCCTTAATGTATCCCCCATCAATCGACATGAAAAAAACATCGAGAGATGATGTGAAGAGAGAGTATCACAAAGTACAACTGACATAGGGATGGCTGACTCGGAAAGTCAACAAAACAGTAGATGGTTGACTCAAGATTAAAATTCCCTTGAACATGTAGCACGACACAATGGTGACTTGGCAGCAAGACACAAGAGTTGGACGAATATATTGCAACAACATAGGAGGCATTGAAACACTCTCCATAATGACTGGAAGAGTAACTAGCCGAAGGAGTAACGATGACTCATATTACTAGGAAAACTCCTAGGCAAGTTAAAACCCAACTATATGATGAGGACTTAAACAGGTTCCATTTTCAAGGGTGAATCGACTGACGCTTCCATTTTGAGAATAGACCAATGGTGAAAAACCCCCACTCTTTTTTTTAATTTTGTTTTGTATTTTTCATCGCCTTCATGGTTTAACGAGCAGGAAAGAATGACACAAGTATGGTCAGTCTCCTTCATGGTTTAACGAGCATCAAAGAATGACGCAATTAATCTCAATACCTTTTCCATGCCCTTTTATGAGTCCGAAAAAGAGATAAAAGTATACTCGACGAGAGAGAACAAGTGGCTTAACAACATGCTCCTATGTTCCAAGTGCATGGAACCGACCTAAGCAAAATGAATGCAAATGGTACATGAAAGTGAGATCCACTTTTAGTAGTTGTTCTCTCCCTAGGTAGGTGGATGTGAAACAGAGGCCAAATAATACAAGAGGTGGATGGTTAAGGCTATGACATAAAGGTGAGTGGGATGTGGGAAAACAACAATGCAACGACAGGAAGCATGACACGAGCAACAAATGCATAGGCAATCATTAAGAAATCATAACAGTTTTCAGGAACCCCCATGGGATGTGGCCAGAATATAGAGGACGAGAGGAGATTGAGGCTCAATATTCAAGTCATGGTGGTGCTAAATGAGGGATCCTGAGCCTACGGGAAAATGCAACATGGGAACTAAACGACAATTCAGGTGCTAATTAGGGTTCCCATTAAGGGTAGGCACTACCGAACCAGTTACAACGTGCAACATAAATGGCTAAGGTCACAATCAGTCGGGTTCAAACCTAAGGCATAACACTGGCAATATGGAAGGTTAATAATGCAAGGTGGAAAATGCAAGGAAAAACCTATCCATATATGCCAGTTTAAGAATATATACCTCAAGTTCAGTGGAAGTCGCCATCTTCGTAAAAAATTCCCAAGAATCATGTCAAGCACATGTAAACTAGATTCCCAAGTCAATTAAAGTAAAAATGGCATGAAAAATAAAATGAACTCAAAATAAAAAGGAAAAAAACCACTTTCTTGGTCTCATGGTGAAAAATGAATATTTTATTACCCAAAATGGTTACAAAAAGGGAAAATACCATGCTAAAACTCATTCTTCACTTGCAAGAGAGGAGTGTGGAGAGCCTTTGAGGAGGAAGCCCTCATCCAAGAGAAGGTTGTGGAGTTCAGTTTGGATATTTTGCCAATCATTCAACAGACATCTCTAATCTAGGTAAGCCCAAAGAAACCCTCTTACGCATTTTCATTCTATTTGAGGGATTTATTGAGAAAGTGTGAGGCCTGCATTGGTGCTTGGCTATGCTGAGGTGAAGGTGCCCTTGCATGATTTCTTGTGGGCATCGAGCGAGGCCCTGCATGAGGCCTTGAGGTCGTCACGCGGGGTTCTTCCCAACACTCTTAGAGTGTCACGCGAGAGCTAGGGAAAAATCGGGTGAGAATCGGTCGAGGTTCCATGGGGGAAAGGTTTTAGCTAGCAGGCAATGTTTTGAGATAATGTTTTACTAATGAGTCTCTGTTGGATTTTTTTTCTAGATGCAGGAAACGAGGCAAAAATGATTGAATGGAAGGAAAGGAAACATTCAAAGCAGATGACTACACCGCTCAAGGGGAAAATATGACCTTGGCGGCTCTCTGGGAGTGTGGACTCCTGAAGTTCTTCCATTGCCTAATGTTGGTCTTCCTTGAGTTGTTACTAGACCAACTAGTCCAGTATTGGGAACATGACCATGATTGTTTCATAATCCAGGGGAAAGTCGTATAGTTGGACATAGACGACATTTACTTTTGCACTAGATTATCTCAACGAGGTGTGTTGTGGCGAGTGGGTTATGCACCAGGTAGATATGATCGCTCCATCACGAGTTATATTGAGGGATACTGTCAGGTTGGGGCTCAGAAGACGAGTGGTCATATTCTCATTTGGGATATTGTTGAGCTTCCAGTGAAGACCATCATGTTTTGCATCATTGGGGCTTCAGGATCTACAACCCCTCATTTGGATTCTAAGACCAACTTACAGGTGGCTCTAATGTGCCTAGAGTCGAAAATATTCAACTGGTGTGAGGGAGTCCTAGCTAACATGAAAATCCAACTCAATCGTTGAAAGAAGGGTAGGAAAAAACAATTTGGGTATGGCTCCCTTCTTGTGACTATTTTCCTAGAGTGAGTGCCCCATTTGGCACCTCGGATAGTGCAAGTTCATTTGACGACTTCAAACCCACAGATGGTGTATTGGTCCGAGTACATGGCAAGGCTACCAGGGGGACAACTTCATAATCATTATGGAGTTGGGTTTTCCAGCAGGTGGCGACGTCAAATTGTGAGTATCGAGGATTTCCCATATGCAAGGATGGACTTTCGCCATGACCCAGAGCTACCACTACCCCCAAGTAAGGCATGGGGCCCCATAGGTGAGTGTTTTCAAGTTTTTTCATATTTGTTTTTGGTATTTTGGCATATATGATTTTTTTGGGAGATGCACACTGACACACATTGGTTGGTTTATGCAGATGTAGGACCGAAGCATCCAGAGGAATGAGGCCGATATTTTCGCTGGAGTAGTGACGAGGAGTCATCGGGAGGGGAGAGGGTTGGAAGCAGTGAAGAATTGTGGCGTGCCCAACATAACTTAGACGGGGTGACCATGGGAGTCCCCCCCCACACCAGAGTGTGATGTACCCACGCATATGCGATGACACAATGAGGGTGTTTCCATCCCCTTTCGTCAAATTCTACGGAAGGTGTTTTGGGCAGTGTTGTGCTACCATGAACATTATGACTGAGTGGCCCATGGAACCCTATTTTGTACTAGACTTTATGTATTGGTCGGTCGGCACCTATATGTATCAGCAGGCTAGTAGAGCCCCAATTTTGGTATATGCACCTCATTTTGGAAGGATGTAACCACTCTTTGCTAACACACACACACACACACACACAGATATATATACATGTTTTGTTTTGGCTACGACCTATGGTTGTCTAAATGTTGTGAATGATGACCCATGTTGTATGTACATGCACACTTAAACTTCATTTTAATGAGACAAATGCCAATCCAATACATAGTTAGCTAATGAATCAACCAACATATTAGACCTTCTTGTAACATGGCAATACTAAATATGCTCAAAATATCATTCAAGAAGATGTACCCTCAAATACTTACGCAAAAGTTATGGATGTCTGACATGATATGAGCGATTAAGATTTGAGACCACAAGCTGAGAATCCAATCTAACGACCAGATGATGAATGCCAAGGGTGATTGATTCAGACAATAGCTCAATGAAGACACTATATTCTTAAATATTATTGGTTGCAGGCCCAAGGTAGACACCTTCTGAACTCACAAGCTAGTTAGTGGAGAATATCACCCAAGAGGTGGAAGCAATGTTCCAGGTACTATGGTTAGCACCATCATCGTATCCCACGTAGAGTAAGGAGGACGATGACATATACAAATCAAACATAAAGCATGATAAATAACTAATCAAGACATTTAACATGTGTATAAAAGAAAAAACACACCACTCCAAATCCAAACTAAAACACACCTATGTACAAAGAATCATGCGGCCAAATGACCTAAGCATAATAATTTTTGAGGTAGAGCCCATTGTGGGGATTTGAAAGAAGACTCCCATCATAGTCCATGAGCTCATGGGCCCCTCTCTTCAAGACATGTTTGACAATATAAGGACCATGCCAAAGGGGTTCAAATTTTCCTTCTCCCAAAGTATCACAATCTTGATCATAAACCAACACCAAGTCAACCTCCAAAAATACACAAGGATGAACGTATTTTTCATACTGGGATTTGACACACCTCTTGTGTCTTTCATTGGACAAAGTAGCATCACGACGATGTTCATCAATCCGGTCCAAGTACAAAAGGCACTCCTCCTAGCCAAAGGTATTGGGAAATAGTTCTACGACAAGTTTTAATGACAAGATTTCACATTCAATTGGTAGTACTGCCTCTAGATTGTAAACAAGTTGGAAAGGGGTAAATATAATGGTATTTTTAGGAGAGGTATAGTAATCCTATAATGTAGAAAATAGCATAAGGTGCTAGTTTGTCTTGTGTTTCCCTAACATCCTTTGGATCATTGTCTTGAGGACACAATTGATGGCTTCTACTTGGCCATTGGCATGAGGGTAATAAGGCATTTAGTTCTCATGATGAAAACCCAAATTGGAAACTAATTCGGTCGTCATATTATTACAAAAATGGTACCTATGGTCTGTCATTATGGTCTTAGGGACACCAAACCTAGTAATAATATGATTGAATACGAAAATAGAAGCAGTGGTGTCGTCATTAGAATAGGTAGGCATGTCCTCAACCCATTTAGTGAAGTAGTCAACGACCACAATGATGTAGCCATGACCATTAGTCGAGGTAGGCTTACATGTCATGAAATGAATGCCCCACTTAGCAAAGGGGTTGATGATCACCACATGATGGAGGGGGGAATGATGAATGCACATCTTACGACTGAATATTTGACAAAAATGACATTTTTGGACCACATTAATGCAATCTTTGAAGATCAAGGGCTAGAAATAGGTAGTGCACAATATTTTCTAGGAAGTGGCCAACCAAGAGAGATAACCACCACTTGCCCCTACATGGTCGTCATTCAGAACTCGTTCATCTTCCTCATGTGTAAGGCAATGACATAGAATCAAATCAACCCCCCAACGATATAGTGTGTCATCTACTATAAGGTAGTATCTAGCATGATTCCTTACACGTCAGCATTCATCATGGGATAGCTGAGGATGGAAACGTTGAGTTTGAAGATAGACCAATACATCTTCATACCGAGTATCAGACGAGTCAATAAGGAATAATAAATCATTAGGAAAAGAGTCATTAACCATTGGTTCCTCATCGACTTGGGGAAGCTCATACATTAACTCTGCAAAGGCCAATGATTTATTAGACTTGGAGGAAACAAATTCCAAGTCAAACTCTTGGAAGATAGCAATCCACTTCGAGTATTTTCCCCCTATGATATGATGACTAAGTATGTGTTGCATTGGGTTGGCATCAAAAAATACAATGGTTCTTCGCAATAGGATGTAGTGATCTAATCATTGGACACCATGCACTACCTCCAAGGCCAAATTCTCAACATGAGTGTATCAAAGTTCGAGACTAGCAAGTCCTTTACTAAGATAGTAAATGATATGTTCTCGTTGTGCATCGTCCTCTTGGACGAGCACAATACCAATGGTAGATTCAAAGGATGCAAGATAGAGCGGGAAATCTCAAGTATATTCATGAGGGTTCAATAAGGGAGTTGAAATCAAGGCCTTCTTCAAGGTATCAAATGACCATTGGGCTTGGTTGTCCCACATAAAAGGTACACCTTTCGTTATCTCGATGTAATTGGAAATGAATCTACATAAAAAGTTTGCCTTTCCTTGCAAACTTTGAAGTTGGTGAATGGTACAAGGAAGAGGCATTTTGACAATAGCCTCCACCTTCAAGGGATCTACCAGGATCCCATACTTGGACACAATGAAGCCCAAAAATCTTCCAGACACAACACAAAATTTAAATTTATTTGGATTCAAATGAATATTGTAGTAGCGACATCAAACAAAAATGGCCCGCAAGTGACCAGGGTGGTCCACACGACGCTATGAGTAAGTATCCAAATCATCTAAGTAATCCTCTATGATTCTTTTGATGTCATGGAAAGCGTATGACACGACCCACTAGAAAGTGGATCCAACATTTTTAATACCAAACGACAGTTTCTGGTAAACAAAAGTACCCCAAGGACGAATGAAGGAAATATTTTGATGATATTCTAGTTTTATCTGGATCTGATTATAGCCAGAAAAACCATACATGAACAAGAAGATTTCTCTACCGACACATTCATCAATAATCTAGTCAATGAATGGGGTTGGATAATTATCCTTAGGACAAGCCTTGTTTAAATCCCTATAATCAACATAGACCCTAATAGTTCCTTGTTTCTTAGTGACCTAAATGATGTTTGAAGCCCATTCATTCAAGGGAACCAGATAGATAAACTGTGCATGAAGAATTTTCTCCACCTCTACCTTGATGGCAACAACTTTCTTAGGGTTGACTAGCCAGGGATTTTGTCAGATTGGCTTGACTCCGTCATACATTTTGATCTCATGCTCAACAATCTAGGGGTCAATGTCAGGCATTTCTTCATAGGACCAAGAAAAAACATCACATAATTCTTTAAATAGGGATGTGTATGTTTCAATTTCTTAGGGTGAACAGTCGATGCCTATCAAGATGTGTTCCATGACACCTGGCTTCTGGGTAATGTCAATGGGTATGGTTTTTGAAATGTTGGCCAAGTTCCCTCCTGATAAAACATCACGAGTCATGATTGGAGACTCGGACCATTGAACATGGATAGTGGAAACAATATTTGAAATTTCATACTCAAACCATTCCAATTCCATGAGGAAAGATGCTCGGTGGTGCAAATCCTCCCATGGCGTATCGGGTGAAGCCATGATATCCATGATAGCTTCATCATATGGAATTTCAAGATTGAGGAAGTCGTTCGAAACAAGAAGAGCAGGGATGACCCAATATGGTTTGGGGTACCAATCAGATTCCACATCCTAAGGGAAATATGAATTAGATTCAATGGATGTTGACTGGATCACTTGGTAGGAAATATCTACCGGGGTGAGTGGCATTGATGCTCCATATTTATCAACATCCTCAGGACGAGGTACCACCCATGGATCAACAGACCCGAGGGATTCACTCGTAAATGATGAAATCATGTTTTTAGGAGCTATGTGTGCTGTGGGAGATAGTGGGGGAAGGGGAAATATTCCCATCAACGAAGGATATTTGAACATCCCCACACCAATAATAACAAAAGACTATGTGGTATCACCGACAAATGGTACATCTGACCCCACATTGGATCCAAGGTCTAGGGTATAGATTGCGATTTGATAAATCATAATTTTTTTCCCTTGATGAGGGAAATGTAATACCCTAAAGACCGACGAGACAATGGAATTCATCTCATAGAACCAAGTACACCCGATTAATATATTATACTCAAGAGGTGCATCGAAAACCTCCACATCAAAATAGATAGTCTTACCACGTAACGCGATGGGTAAGGCAATGATGGTTCCATGGGGTTGGAACATGTTTCTGTCGAAAGATTTTAATAGTGTCGCAGACGTGCTGAGCTTAGGAGAGCCAATGGATTTCCAACAAGAAATAGAGATGATGCAAGTCAAGGCTCCTTCATCAATAACTATTCGAAATATTTTTTTACCCATTATTTTCACTTTAATCTAGAAGGATACTTGATGGGAGAGCCTATGAGTTACCTGAGATGAATCAAAGGTCATCAAGTTTGACTCCAAGTGATCAATCCTGCCTATGGAAGAAAGCAATGATTTCCATTGCATTGGGAAGCTTTGGATAAATTCAAGCACCGACATGGCACAATGTTCCTGGGACAAGTCCTCCACAATATTGTAATTGTGGGAGGCCTGTGTATTGGGATTATGTGTTGTACGTCGAAGAACACCCTTTTGGGGTGAAGCGGTGCGTCAAAAGATGGCTTCTCTATCTAAAGAAGGCCACTAGGATAGGAAGAAGATGTTGCTTCTAGGGAAGCATGGGAAGGCTCGCGAATGTCATAGTTATTGTTTCGAGTTTTCAAGTTGACCATGTGGTCATACATAAACACAAAATCATTTGAGGAAGACCCATCTTGGTGAAGGGTACCTGCCATGCCCCCTTACGGAGGGGAAGGATTTTTGGAAACCATATTCTAAGGTTGAGGGGGGAATGGATGAGTTAGGACAATAGGTGGTTGGGGGGCCCATTGTTGTGCCAAAATTCAATGGATCTAATCCTTTTGAGTACACTGGTGAGTAGGATGGTCCACCCCACAAATCATGCATGGAAAATGACTATTCCTTTTCTCTTTAGTGCCTCCCTCCTGGGTATTTTTGGTGGAGGCAGACCCTTTCTCATTATTGGAATTCTTCTTCTTGTTCCTCTTTTTCTTACCTCCAGGTTGCTGAGGATGCTTCAGTTGTGTGGATTGCACTGAATTCACCTCAAAGGTTTGAGAAGGTGCCGCAACAGTTTGAGGATCAGTGCCAGTAGCTGATGGGTGTGACTGAATGGACATTTGTCCCATTTGATTAGCTAATCGATTAAAAAATGAATGTGAAATAGAACCAACCACACCATTGGCATGGGGTCCTGGGTTGGGTTTTCGGGGATCAGTTGATGAGCGAGGATCATTTGGAATGATGTCATATCGAGTATCTGACTGAGAATAGATTAAATCCAAATGTTGGGAACAAAAAATAGATTTCTCCTCGGTGGTCACCCTGACTATAGCTACATCCATGACAATGGGTGGTAAGAGGGACTTGGAAAACCACTCCGTAAGGAGATTGTATGGAACCTGAGTCTTAATCATCCTACATCATCTCCTCCACTCATGTATATGATCAAAGATGTGATTGGAATTATCTTGAAACATCGAAATCAAGAGCTTTGTTCCTATATCATATAGAATAAGCAATTGGTAGTGCATTAAAATATCCATAGACAAGTCATTGAAGCTTCTAAAAGAACTGCCTTTAATTTCAATGTACCATTTGGTGGCAGATCCGATCATGGATCTTTGGAAAAGACATAGCCTCACACTATCATCCATCAACGAGTTGGATGAACACCACAAATGGTAAGTCATGATGTGTGTAGAGGGGTCCTCTCTTGGCTTTCTATCAAACTTTGGAATATCTGATGGTAGCTTGGATGGAATCATTGGCCATGATGGGTCATGGGTGACAGGGTCATTTTTTAACCACGACAAATCCGGTAAATCTAGCATTGCGAGGAAAGGCAATGGTGAAAATGAAGACTGGGAGGGAGGTGAAGTCTTTGATGTCCTAGATGGACCTTGTGGTCCCCCTATTTTGGTACTAATGGAGGGTTAGGAATCTCCTGAAGAGTGAGTTTCCACTGGGATGGTGGCACCTCCAAGAGCATGGCTACTCCCAAAATAAAAAATGCTCCCAAGGGGGTTTCTCCTAGGGGAAATTTGGACCCTCCAGGAAATATGTTCCTAAATTTAGTTCCAAGGAAGAATCCCCTAGAGCCAGATGTGTACACAAAAGGAAATCCTCCCCGTGATAAAAATTTCCCCCAAGGGATGTGCCCCTAGGGAAAGGTGTGCTAACCCAAGGAAAGTTAAAACCTCCAAATGTACTACTACCCTCGGTCTGACTAGGGAAAGCCCCAAAACACCAGGCATACTCCATCCAAAAGTAACACCCGCACCTAATGATGTCAAGCCTCTCATTGGATTGGCGAAGGTGGAAGGAGTTCCACTTCCCATGCTGAAACCAAAGCTCGTCCCCCCACTGGAAAATAATACGAAAGTGGGAATTGATGTGGAATGAATGGGAATAGGGATGCTAGGTATACTAATATATGGAGATGATGAAACAGTTGACGCCCCCTATATTGGGGAATTGAAAGAAAAAGGGATGGACAATGTATGTCTAATAGAGCTAAGGGGAGGCAATGTGGACATAACTGGGATGTCTCTAGGGAAATTTTCCCATGTCCCACTTGGGGATGGGCTCATAGGCTCAATTTCACTACATGAAACACTGGGTCCAGACATGGTGGGAGGATGAATAAACAAAGAGAAAGGCTCACTGAACATTTCCCTTACTTGGACTAGTAAATGAGCGTCTAACTCAGTTAAAGGTGGATTGAAATTTGGCGGAGGATGTTCATCTACCACTTCCACTTCAACCAAGTCAGTCTCTTCAAACCAAAGACAAGACCCTTCAAATTCCTTGTCTCCGATCTCACACCGCTTTAGAGGTGGTTGCACCTCTGTAATAGGTTCAAGTCCTCATAATCGACGGGACTGGCATAGTAATTCAACCA
>JASDQU010209775.1:0-20059 GCA_032191745.1 Picea mariana
GCCTTCCAAATAGAACAGTTCGACTCCCGACAGATGCATTAGCGTTGTTTCATTTTATTTGAAATAGAACGCCCCTGTTAACTATGTTGGCTGCCAGTAGAACCTATTCTATTTTTTGTTGTTATGAAGTACCGACAGATGCATTAGTGTTGTTTCATTTTCTTTGAAATAGAACGCCACTGTTAACTATGTTGGCCACTAGTATAAACTATTCTGTTTTCTGTTGTTATGAAGTAGAACGGGGTTGTTGCTTACATTGGGGGAAGGTTATGCTTTTCTATAGAGATTTGGGTTGAAGGAATGAAGCGAGAGAAGTTAGAAGTGGAGATAAGGCGCGTAGATCACTCCAGCTTGACCCCACGGGCTCCTCCTCCATGTGGCTTGTTTGACTTGGGTGCTAGGCTTTGATCTGTGTATTTTTCACAGTTCCATTGTATTTTTTTTTTTCATTTTTTTTTTTACTTTTGTGTTATTATATATTTTTTGTATTTACAGCCTATAGGCTACATTAGATGGATAGCCTTCACTCGCTTGACGAAGCTGCTATGAGTGATGTTGCTATGGGTGTTTGTGTGTGACTGATAATAAGGTAAGGGCCAAGGCAATGTGTGAATTTCCAATTGTTTCTTAGTATAGATACAAGTTTTGCTTTGCGTCCATGGAGTTCAAATATGTCTCCCGAATAGAAGGGTTGATTTATGATCCCAGTCACAGTTTTTGCACCAAACTCATGACTTCTGGCACTTGAACTATTGCCAAAAAAGCACTGACCTCGGTCCTCCACCAATGGTTTCTACTTGGGACTATTCTTGGTTTCAACACACCTGCACGAAATTCACATAAAATCTACTACGCTATCTTCAAGTATCTCAAGTTTTTTTTAAACTAATGCTATAACCTGCAACTGCACCGATTGATCCATTCTTCATGTACTATAATATAGCTAAGCGACCACCACCTTGTATGGAGTCCATAATCCCTTTTCCTGATATTACATTCCTTGAATATGATGAATATTATGGAGTCCATAGTCCATAATCACCTAATTTGGCTTTAGCATCTCCACCAAATTGCAAAATGTTCACTAACAATGGGCTTGCTTCTAAAATGATAGTTGGAATCTGAGTTGGAAAATGCAAATTCCAAAATATTCTTCTGGGCTTCAAACCCTGGAGCCTAATACCATTGCTGCATTTCGCTGGCAGAAGATATAATTAAGCCAACCCAACAACTACATCACTTACATTGTAATTCACTGATGGGGCAGGTAGTGAGAGGCCCAACCAATCTCATGGACGGGAACGAACCTATCTGTCTGAAATAATTTGGAGCTTCCTAATCACCTTCCCATGGACGGAAGAAAGGGGCGGGACAAGAGAGATTAAGAACCTTGAACTGCCTACCGCACCCTATTAACGAATAAGAGACTTGGGTTCAAGTTTTCTTTCTTTCCCAACTAGGGTTTCCAAGGAGAAATGAGCTCAAGGTGGTGAGAAATTAAAGAGTAAGGTTGTCATTGACTTTAAAATAGGATGATTAGATTGTAGCATTAGCCCTATTGGCAAAGCTTACGCTTAAAAGTTTTGTTTTCGTTGTGATATTTTCTATACAATATTACTATACATTATTATTTACTATACAATATACTAGGCGTAAGGTCATTGCTTCCTTTACATTTCCAATATGTATGTCATTTATATTTATATTTGTGTTAAAAAAAATTGTGCTTGGCTTGCAGGTTAGGCGGAGCTGGAGCTTGGACCAGATTTATCTAATTAAAGGGTTTTAGGTTGTTTAAATTTCTGGGTGGGTAGGTAGGCAGGCCCTTGGCTCCATATTTTGAACCAGGGCTCTGATACCATGTGTAGGGACCTAATTTAATTAAATCCAAAAATTCATACAATTAAACATAAAATTTCAAACATAGAAATTATTTCAGTGTGTAAATAATTCATTTAGCTTCATATAATCATATAATATTCAACAGAATTTAAAATTTATCTACGGCATGAAAATAACTCAGCAAATTCATAAATAAAATACCTCCTTCTGATCCTAATTCTCGCTGATATGGTTGTCCTTTCCCTGCTACCTTGCCCAACCTAATGCACTGACCAACCTCAACCCAAACCGACTAACCACCCAGCCATCTAGGAGTAGCTTGTCCGGCTTCCTAGCTCCAAGATACTGAAAGGAATCTTGTCCCCCATGCCCAAAACCCCTAGAAACCCGGTGCCCCCTCCAATGGTTCACCAAAACCCCCCAAAATCAAACTCCTCCAACCAGACAATATGCCACAGAACTATATGCCACAGGAATACATGCCACAAAAAATGGAGTCCTCCCCCAAAATGCTTCCTTCCCCAAAATAATCATCCCCTTTTCCGCAGGACTCTTTCGTCATATCCCCTCTTCATCGACTCTCCTCCCCTTCATTAATTTCCTTATCTCCTCCTTTATTACCTTATCCCCTTCTTTATTATTTTATCCTTAATTTAATGCTTCATTTCCCCCCTGCATACGTAAAGTATTTAATAAAATAAATTAAAATTATTAAGCCCCTTTAATTCATTACACAACCTTTAATGAGTCAATTGATTAATTAATTAATCATCAACAATTATGAACAATTAATTAATTAATTAATGTTATTAAGAAATAATTATTGTTTAACTAAAACATATTAGGACAGTCAGATTATCTAATTCATTATACTTAATAAACCTTATGCACTATTTAACCAGGGTTGTTACAGTTATGCATTTGAATCTACATGCTATTACACATCAAGCAAGGACAAAGGAGACTTCTACTGCACACCAAAGGAGCGACAAGGTTGATTAGCGATTATTTCTTGCCGAGACTCCAAAACTCTTCCATTTCATTCGGGCATTTAGGTATGAACATATCAATCTACACATCATTTCATAATAGTTTTTATGTAATATACCGCAATGTAGAGGGATAGTGGAGATACGTATACGCACATTACTGTTGTAAAAAGTATAATATAATGTTTACAATATCACTGCAATTGTGATGTTGATATATTTCTGGCTTAAAACATCATTGTGCTATCAATATTTCTGGCTTAAACAAAAATATCGATAGCACAACCACAATTATTTCTGGCTAGCGACCACTGTCCTATCAATATTTCTGGTTGTAAACATCAAGCATGTGCATGTAGGATTAAGCCAATAATCGAGTTTCTGCAAAATATCACTTCCTCAATGGCGCACTTAATATCATTGCGCATTTAGTATTTATTAAATATTCATATTTTTTTTAATCTGTTCTTGATGATTTACAAGTTTGTTTGATGATTTACAAGTTTGTTTAGATCTGGAATGGGAAACTGCATCAACTGCATGTGAATGGAATTAACTAAAGTAGGGCCACATAATGTCTTTTGGTGTGAAGGGAAAAAAATTGAGAGTTACTGAATGATGTGCGCCTCATTCTCCCTAATCCCCGTGTCTTAATCCATTAATCCATCAAATTACCCCATTGGGTAATCCCTGTGTGTTAATCCATTAATCCATTAAGTGACCCCATTGGGTAATGGATAATGCAACAAACATAGTATCGATTTAATACTCAGAGGTGTTTAGACCAAGAACAAAAACGCTGTGAAGAATTACCATGTTTAAAGAGTTTCATTTCATTTACCATCTAATTTATTTTAAGATACCAAACAGAATTAAAGGAACAAGGATTAAACTTTAGAATACTCTAAGTCAACTACTTCAGAAATTGATCCTACAATTACAAGCATGAAATACATGGCTTGGCATTAGGTTTTTTTGGGCATCAATTAGCGTTAGGTTTTCTTTGGCATAAATTAATCTTTAGGTGAAGATCAAATCTTATGAACTAAGGATGTTTCAACAAACTAGCATAAAACCCCCCAAAGGACAAGTATTCTACTTCCACTTCAATAAAATCATTTAGTATAGCATTAGATCCCTCCTCAAAGCTACAATATTGATGGCGAAATTTGCAAATTTTTAAAGAGTGAACTCGTGTACACAAACCATATTTAAAGATTAAACTTGAAAATAAAAGTCTCGGGGAGATGGAAATATAAAAGTCTCAGGGTGATGGCATTAAATATTATTATCTCTTCAGCACTCGGTGTATTCCATTCTCTGTACAATATTAACGACATATAATGGATTATAAGGCATGTCAACCATGGATGTGTGCCTCATTCTCTCTATAATCCATGTCTTAATCCATTGATCCATCAACTGACCCCATTGGGTAATGGATAAGGAAATGAATGTAGTATCGATTTAATAATCAGAGGGTTTTAGACCAAGAACGATGCAAAACGTTGTGAAGAATTACGATGTTTAAAGAGTTTATTTCATTTACCATCTAATTTATTTTAAGATACCAAACAGAATTAAAGGAACAAGGCTTAACCTTCAGAATACTCTAAGTCAACTACTTCAGAAATCAATCCTACAATTACAAGCATTAAATACATGGCTTGGCGTTAGGTTTTATTTGGCATAAATTAATCTTTAAGTCAAGATCAAATATTATGAACTAAGGATGTTTCAACAAACTAGCATAAAACCCCCCAAAGGATGAGTATTCTACTTGCACTTCAATAAAATCATTTAGTCTAGCATTAGATCCCTCCTCGAAGCTACTAGATTGATGGCAAAATTTACAAATTTTGAAAGAGTGAACCCGTGTACACAATTTGCAATAAAGAAAATCAAGTTCTAAATAGATCTGAAAGAAGATAGCCTATAGACTTGATGAACCAAAAACCTATATTTAAAGATTAAACTTGAACAAACCATAGATTGTGTAATGAACCAACAACCTATAGCACAACCACAATTATTTCTGGCTAGCGATCACTGTCCTATCAATATTTATGGCTATAAACATCAATCATGTAGCTTATCATCTAGGGATTAAGACAATAATCAGGTTTCTGCAAAATATCATTTCCTCAATGGCGCACTTAATATCACTGCACATTTAGTATTTATTAAATATTTATATATTTCTAATCTGTGGTTGATGATTTACAACTTTTTTTGATGATTTACAAGTTTGTTTCGATCTGGAATGGGAAACCGCACTAGTTGCATGTGAATGGAATTAACTAAAATAGAGCCACATAATGTATTTTGGTGTGAAGGGAAAAAAATGAGAGTTAAAAGTCTTGGGGAGATGGCAATATAAAAGTATCAGGGTGATGGCAATAAATATTATTCTCTTCAGCACTCGGTGTATTCCATTCTCTATGCAATATTACTATCATATAATGGATTATAAGGCATGTCAACCATTGATGTGCACCTCATTCTCCCTAATCCCAGTGTCATAATCCATTAATCCATCAACTGACCCCATTGGGTAATGGATAAGGCAACAAACGTAGTATCGATTTAATACTTAGAGGTGTTTAGACCAAGAGCGACGCAAAACGCTATGAAGAATTACCATATTTAAAGAGTTTTATTTCATTTACCATCTAATTTATTTTAAGATACCAAACAGAATTAAAGGAACAAGGCTTAACCTTTAGAATACTCTAAGTAAACTACTTTATAAATCGATCCTACAATTACAAGCATGAAATACATGGCTTGGCGTTAGGTTTTCTTTGGCATCAATTAGCGTTAGGTTTTCTTTGACATAAATGAATATTTAAGTGAACATCAAATCTTATGAACTAAGGATGTTTCAACAAACTAGCATAAACCCCCCAAAGAACAAGTATTCTACTTGCACTTCAATAAAATCATTTAGTCTAGCATTAAATCCCTCCTCGAAGCTACTAGATTGATGGCGAAATTTGCAAATTTTGAAAGAGTGAACCCATGTACACAATTTGCAATAAAGAAAATCAAGTTCTAAATAGATCTAAAAGAAGATAGCCTATAGAATTGATGAACCAACAACCTATATTTAAAGATTAAACTTGAACAAACCATAGATTGTGTAATAAACCAACAACCTATAGCACAACCACAATTATTTTTACCTATCGATCACTGTCCTATCAATATTTATGGTTGTAAACATCAAGCATGTGGCTTAGCATCTAGGGATTAAGCCAATAATCGGGTTTCTGCAAAATATCACTTCCTCAATGATGCACTTAATATCACTGCACATTTAGTATTTATTAATAATTCATATATTTTTTAATCTATGGTTGATGATTTACAAGTTTGTTTAGATCTAGAATGGGAAACCGCACCAGCTGCATGTGAAAGGAATTAACTGAAATAGAGGTGTGAAGGGAAAAACATTGAGGCTTAAAATTCTCAGGGAGATGGCAATATAAAATTCTCGGGGTGATGGTAATAAATATTATTATCTCTTCATCACTCAGTGTATTCCATTCTCTATGTAATATTACTGGCATATAATGGATTATAAGGCATTTCAACCATTGATGTGCACCTCATTCTCCCTAATCCCCCTGTATTAATCCATTAATCCATGAACTGACCCCATTGGGTAATGTATAAGGCAACAAACATAGTATCGTTTTAATACTCAGAGGTGTTTAGACCAAGAACGATGCAAAATGTTGTGAAGAATTACCATGTTTAAAGAGTTTTATTTAATTTACCATCTAATTTATTTTAAGATACCAAACAGAATTAAAGGAACAAGGCTTAACCTTTAGAATACTCTAAGTCAAATACTTCAGAAATCGATCCTACAATTACAAGCATGAAATACATGGCTTGGCGTTAGGTTTTCTTTGGCATCAATTAGTGTTAGGTTTTCTTTGGCATAAATTAATCTTTAAGTCAATATCAAATCTTATGAACTAAGGATGTTTCAACAAACTAGCATAAAACCCCCCAAAAGACGAGTATTCTACTTGCACTTCAATAAAATCATTTAGTCTAGCATTAGATCCCTCCTCGAAGCTACTAGATTGATGGAGAAATTTGCAAATTTTTAAAGAGTGAACCTATGTACACAATTTGCAAATTTTTAAAGAGTTAACCCATTTACACAATTTGCAATAAAGAAAATCAAGCTCTAAATAGATCTAAAAAAAGATAGCCTATAGACTTGATGAACCAACAACCTATATTTCAACATTAAACTTGAACAAACCATAGATTGTGTAATGAACCAACAACCTATATTTAAATAGTAAACTTGAACAAACCATAGATTGTGTAAACAAAAAACAACCTATATTTAAATAATAAACTTGAACAAACCATAGATTGTGTAAACAAAAATCAAATGGAAAATTTTGAATGAAAGGGTTGGAAAAAGAAAGGAAATGAAGATCATTTATATAATTAAAGTATATAATGTAAATATATATTAATAATGTAAGTTAATAACAGGAAGAAAGAAAATTTTCATAGTATATAATTTAATTGTTTTTATTATTTATGTAATATTTTAAACAATAATTTATAATGTATTTTTACTAATTAATTAATTTATATTCATATATTGCATTATATATTAATCTTTTAATACTTTTATATATATTATTGTATCAATACATTATTAATAGATTAATTTGTAAACAAAAAATAATAGAATATATAAATTAATTAATAGATTATATTATAAAGCTTTTTATTTAATACATTTGATGATTTAACATTTTAATATATTTATTAATGTATATATTATTTTACATATTATTATTTTAGTATTTTTAATACTTTAATGTTTTAGTAATTTATTCATAGTATATAAATGTATTAATTAATGAAATAATACTTTATTCAATAATGTATTTTTACGAATTAATTAATATCCATACATTGCATTATATATTAATCTTTTAATACTTTAATTTATAAATAAATAGTATAAATTAAGGACAAAGTTTTCTGAGATGTGTATTTAGAATCCTAGAAAATCAAATATACCAAAGCATCTTACTTTTCGTGACTATTTTCTTCTTTACATCTTTTTGTTTTTTATTCATTTATCAACTTTTAAATTTTTATTGGCTTGAGAAACTTTATTTTATAGCTATTAAATAGGAAAATCGTTTTTGCACAATAGTCTTAGAGACTCCCTAGAACTCTTTTGCAATCATATAAGGTTGATGTTTTCCAAATATATAAGGACGAAGTTTTCTGATATGTGTATTTTGAATCCTAGAAAATCAATTTAAACAAAAAAAAAAAACTATATTGCAGATTGGTCATTATCACTATATTCGAGGTTTGTGCCAAGCGTTCTTTATGGTATCATTAAAATTCCATTTGTATGGTATTCACATTAGTCATAGAAACTCCCTATAAGTGGTTGATGTTTGACATATACATAAGGATGATGTTTTCCAAGATGTGGATTTTGAATCCCAAAAATCAATTTAAACAATAAAACTATAGATCCATGTTACCACTGGATTAAAGCACAAACAATCAATAAATTAACCATATATGTATTCATTATTTTCCAAGTTGTGAAGGACCTATTTGTAAAATGTGTAAACATGAAATAGGGTCCCATCATTTTTCTCGATGGAATCACATGGATTATGGTGAGAAACCTCAAGTTCTAAGAGTCCTTACCCAAGTTGAAGAGATGCTCATAACACGTAAATCCTATATTGCAAGTTACCCATGCTCGTGGTGGGAAATATAAATATAGTGGCCACACAATCATCTTTCCGCAAGATATTTTTGTGATTGCTAGAAACCTTCCACAACATGTTGAAGACCTTGACATCCTGATTGTGAGAAGACGTGGTGCCCAATCCATATATTATGTTATGTGAAGAGATCTGTAACGACCTACTCGTTACGACAACAACTCTGATAGCAGGTGAATTTTTTTTTTTCTTTTTAAAGTGTGTGCGCGCGTGTAGAAAGGAAACAGACACACTTGACTCTACATCGCCACCCGACGACTAACAAGATGCAACCATGATGATCACAACAAGGAGAGATAAGGTGCACAATAAGTAACTGCAAGCATTAAACGACCATAGACATAAGGAAGAATCCGTAATAGTAGATTTTACTATTTCTGCATAGGAAAGCAGGGCGTTTAATCTTAGTGCTCTGCTCCTGAGAGAGAGAATGTCAGATAGGCTCCTAGCCGACTACTCAGGCAGAAGCTAGTAACCCGATGACAAACAATATGTAAGAAAGACAAACACAACAAGATGGCATACGACGTACCACAGGCAATTGCATGCATTAACGACGATCACTCAGAAATAAGTCAGACTGACTACCCATCCATCCTACCATGTAATGGTTAGGACCTTCAAGACACATAATCAATGCTCAAGCCCAGGTTCCCATCGATTTTAACTATTTAAGGTCTCAGGGCTGATGACTGTTCTGAAGAACATGGAGGTGTCTACGTCCCGCCCGACACAAGCAGATCAAGCAAACGAACGGTTTACCAACCCAGTACCACATTAATTTAAAGAACAACACCCTTCATTTACTAACTCAGAATAATTTTATTGTTCTTAATTCAAGAACATTTCATCACATAAGTTCATCATTAACAATAAACATTACCATTACATCATCATGAGATAATAAACACATTACATTTATATCACATTAACTTTATGGAATATCAAGCGCCTCACATCTTATGTGTTATCCATAACTATAAAACTTCAATAATATTGCCATAAGAGAACAACACCTTTTCATTCTAGTTACAATAACCTCGCAAAATAACAATCATATTGCAAGACAAGGGTAATTAAGGAGGACAATAAGGAAATTAACACAATTTACTCCAGCCTCTAATACGAGCCCCAAGTCGCATGTTTAAGGTGCATGATGGCATCAAGGTAATCTAAGTTAGCCTTATCATCAGTTCATTTGACGCAAACTTAAGTATAAAAGTCCTCAAGGTTCCATCTCTAACAATTTGCCTTTATAATAGAATAGCAATGTAAATTTAACTCATAATGGCTTTCATTATTGTCAATAAAATAATCGTTGATTAACCTAATAAATTAAATTCAAAGGAACCAAATTAGCATTGTAATTGAAACTACTAATGGCCTTCATTACAAGACACTGTAAGTAAAATATTCGATGATAACATAATAACTTCACATTTAAAATGCACTAATACTACCATAAGGTAACCAATAGTTACATTGATATTAATCACCCCTACGTTTACATTTATTGTGTAATAATAACATACATCTACATTGCAACAACAACATATTAGGGTAACCTTACAAATACACAAAACGATAACAGAATGCACTGACATGCCATTACACTGAACCTGGAATTTAGGGTTCTGGCTGTCATTACTTAAATCGGCAATGTGAGGAAGGGAAAACGCAGGCAGAGCAGACAGAGGTTAGCAGAACACATACATAGAAGACAATTAAGACACAATCAATTAAGACACAGAGACTGGAATTCGATGCAGGAATGGTTATGATAGCCTGCAAGGAAGGGGGAAGATTAGCGATTTTCCATATCCCGTTAGCCAACAGAAGAGGAAATGAAGGCATCCATCGACACCAGAATCTAAGGCGGTGGGTGCAGGCTAGTAGATCCAAATTTGAAATAGCCACAGTCAAGGCGTTGGTCAGAAACCACGAGTCAATTGGTAGTTTTTCCTGCCCGTGTCAGAGAGATACCCCTCCATCGCTGCACACAACACGACTTGGGGAGGGAGAGTCACAGTCAAATGATTTACATCGCGCAGAGGAAGGGCGGTTCTAGCGTTTATAGAACACGACTCTACATACATTGCAAAGGCGAAAATTTGCATGGTTTTTAACACTGTTGCAGAGAAGAAAATTTCCAAGATCATAACGCGGTTGCCGGGGAAAAAGGGGTGGAACACACACAGGTAGCAGGGGAAAAACGTAAGGGTTGAACATCATTGCAGGGGTGGGTGGATCGGAGTTTTTAGAATAACGAAATTGGCTTTAAACGAGTTCCAGCCACGCCATAGCTAGGATAGAAGTTCAGTGCAAAACCAGACACGAAGATTCTCTTTATCTATTAATTGCAGTACAGTGCCAGCTCGAACGTTCATTTATTGACTGACAGAACAATACCAAATCGAAATTCTTTATCTAAAAAAGCCAATTCTAGACCAGTCCACAATTTGTCTGATTATCGACAATTTCTCTCCACTATCTCGAAAGGTCCCACGAACCTAGCAGAGAGTTTATCTCCCTTTCCAAACTTGATCGAACTCTTATGCGGTTTAACCTGCAAGAAGACTCGATCGTTGACCTCGTAACTACGGTCGACTCGGTGCGCATCGACATAACTCTTTTGTCAATCTTGCGCTTCTTTAATCCTTTGTCTTATGGTTTGCATTTGATCTTCCGTTTCTTGGATCGCTTCTGGTCCCACCAGGACCCTATCCTCAAGCTGATCCCAACTCAAGGGCGTCCGACATGATCTCCCATAAATAAACTCAAAAGGCGCCATCTTAATGGTGCTCTGGTAACTGTTGTTGTAAGCGAACTCTACTAGAGGCAAGAACTCCTCCCAACGCTTTTGTTGGTCCATCACATACATGCGCAACATGTCTTCCAAGGTTTGGTTCATTCATTTTGTCTGTCTGTCAGTCTCTGGGTGATACGCAGTACTAAAATTAAGTTGGGTTCCCAAGGCCTCTTGGAAACTCATCCAAAATCGTCCAGTAAACACCGATCCTCGATCAGACATAATCTTTTTAGGCACTCCATGCAGCCTCACAATCTCACTGATGAAAACTCTTGCTATGTTAGGTGCCTGATACGTCATACGCACGGGAATAAAGTGAGCACTCTTCATCAGAGTGTCTACTACTACAAAAATCGAGTCTTGTCTCCTTTCCGTCAGTGGAAATCCAACAATAAAATCCATCGAAATAACTTCCCCTTTCGATTCCAGAATGGCATGTGGTTGAAGTAATCTTGTCGGGTGTCTATGTTCAGCCTTTACCTGCTGACACTCTAGACATCTAGCCACAAAGTTGACTATGTCGACCTTCATTCCCTTCCAGAAGAATAAGGGTTTAAGGTCTACCCTCATCTTCGTGACTCCTGGGTGAGCCATGTAAACTGCTTTATGAGCCTCACTCAGGATCAACATCCTCAAATCGTCGTTTGGTGGTACGTAAATCCGACTTCTAAACCTCAATAAACCATCGCTATTAAATGAAAATCCCTCGTATCGTGGTACCATCATGGTGTTTTGTCCGATAAACCCCTCGACCTCTTTGTACCAATCATCATTACGCTGTAAAGTGAGAATCTTCTCACGTAGATTCATCTGAAGAGGCAAAACTGAAAAGATGTGTGGCCTCCGACTCAAAGCATCTACCACTTAGTTCACTATTCCCTTTATGTAAGTAATCTTGAAGTCGTGCTCACTAAGCAATTCCGACCAACGCCGTTGTCGCGCGTTCAGGTCGCTTTGCGTAAAAATGTGTTGTAGTCCACAATGATCAGTCTTTAATTCAAATTTTTGTCCAACAAGGTAGTGTCTCCAAACCTTCAAGGCATATACAATGCATAATAACTCCAAATTGTGCATCGCGTAGTTCTCCTCATGCCTTCTTAGTGTCCTTGAAATGTAAGCAATCACTCGTCTGTCTTGCATCAAGACTCTGCCTAAACCTTCCTTGGATGCGTCAGTGCATACCAAGAAGTCTGAATCCATGTCAGGGACCTTTAGTATCGGCGCTGTTGTCAACAACTCTTTAAGCCTCCAAAATGCTTCCGTGCATTTCTCTGTCCAAACAAACTTCTTGTTTTTCTTCTACAATTCTGTTATTGGATTTGCTATCTTCGAAAATTGTCGATAGTATCCGGCTAAACCCATAAAACTACGCACTTCTGTGACATTCGTTGGTGCAGGGCATTCCATAATAGCCTCAACCTTTGTTGGATCCATGGCGATGCCTTCGCTAGAGATGACATGCCCTAAGTAGTGAATCCTCGATTGATAAAAAGAGCATTTGGACAACTTCCCATACAGTTTGTGTTCTCGTAAACACTGTAGTACCAAGCGCAAGGGCTCATCATGATCCTCCGTCATCCAAGAGTAGATCAAAATATTGTCAATAAATACTTGGATGAACTTGTCCAAGTACTCGTGGAACACCCCGTTCATCAAACTCATAAATACCCTTGGGGCATTTGTCAGTCCAAACGGTAAAATCGTAAACTTGTAATGTCCAAATCTCGTCTTAAAGGCGGTCTTAGGGACATCATCCTCCTTGATCCGTAACTGGTGATACCCTGATCGCAAATAGATCTTGGAGAACACCGTCGCACCCTTCATTTGATCGAACATATCATCAATCCTTGGTAAGGGATACTAATTCTTGATCGTAGCCTTATTCAGTTGACAGTAGTCAATGCAAAGCCTCCATGACTCGTCCTTTTTTTCGTATGAAAATAACTGGTGCACCCCATGGTGACACACTAGGGCGTATCAGTCCCAGGTCCAACAACTCCTTCAATTGCATTTTCAGCTCTTGCAACTCCGGGGTCGACATCCAATAAGGCGTTCTTGCTATCGGTTTGGTCCCCAGTTTCAGGTCTATGGTAAACTCCAGTTCCCTTTCTAGTGGCATCCCCGGTAACTCTTCTGGAAATACGTCCGCAAACTCCTTTACCATCGGAAAGTGTTCTAGAATTTCCGCCACTCCCTTTTCATTTAGCGCAAGGATCTCATAAAGCTTGCACCCCTTGCGCATACTCTTCCATAGTTGTAAGGAAGAGATGAACCTCAGGGAAACTCCCTGGTTCCATCCTACTATCACACGTCTCTGTCCTTTGTCATCGACCAAGCTCAACCGTTTCATTTTATAGTTGAGCATCACCTCATGCGATTCCAACCAATCCATACCAATCACGGCATCATAAGATCCCAAGATCGTGACGTACAGGTTGACCCTCGTGAAAAACTCTCCCAGGTTAAGGGCACAGCCTGTAACCTTTCCTCCAACCTTCTGTTTGGCTCCTGAAGCCATCTCTACGAAGCTAAACTCGTCTTGTTCTACTTCCTTTACCTTAATCCTTTTTAGCGCTGCACCAGAAATGAAACTCTCAGTAGCACCTGGGTCTATCAAAATACTAAGGGTCTGGTCAGCTATAGTACCTGTCATCTCGAGCACAGTCGACTAGTGCTCTACCTGGAGGTTATTCACCACTGTGTGAATCTGATGGGCCTTGCCCATATCTCCCACTGTAGTGGGTCCAGTTGATCCAGATGCTCTTGTCCTCTCCACAGGATATTCATGCTGGTAGTGTGGCTCCCCACACGTCCAACACCCCTTCTTCGGCCCAGTAGTCCTGGTACCCGAATTAGAAGATGACGGACCACTGGCCTGGAACCCAGGTCTGTTCTGCTGAACAGGCCTAAACTACTGCTGCTGCAAGTGACGCTGTTGTTGATGCTGGGGCCCCCGATAAGGTGTCCGCTGCTGCGGTGGCGGTCGTCGGGGTGTAGTGAAAGTGGATCCTCTCTGGAAGCCACGATATCTCAGTGTAGGTCTCGCTGGTGTCTGATGCTGCGGTGTACCAGATGAACCCTGCCCTGCTGGTCTCACTGGAGTCCTGGTCTAACCCCCACTGATAAGCTCCTCCTCTGCTATGAGGGCCTTTTGGACGACATCGTGCAAGGTTTGAGGCATCAAGATCCTAACCTTTGCATGCAGGCTTCCATTAAGGCCAAACATGAACCGGTGTACCTTGAGTTTCTCTGTGTTAAGGTGCGGAGCATACCGGAGCAGCTCCATGAAACGTGCCTCGTACTCGGGCACCGTATGACCTCCCTGTCGTAATGCATTGAACTCATTGAGCTGACGCTCAATGAATTCCTCTGAAAGGTACCTCTCTCGGAACCGTTCCTTGAACAGTTTCCATGACACATCTTCAACGGCCATGTTCAGCTGCGGTAGGAGCATCTTCCACCATAGAAGAGTGCTCCCCTTCAGTTGAAAGACCGCCATGTGGACCTTCATGTTGGAGGTATAATCGCGAATTGCAAAGCACATCACCATATTCTCCAACCATGCCTCGGCGGTGGCACCATCCGGGGCACCAAAGAACTCGAGAAATTTAACCTTCTCGAGTTCACGATGAATGCTACCTGTAACGACCGGTG
This sequence comes from Picea mariana, assembly GCA_032191745.1. Taxonomy (NCBI): domain Eukaryota; kingdom Viridiplantae; phylum Streptophyta; class Pinopsida; order Pinales; family Pinaceae; genus Picea; species Picea mariana. The sequence continues at coordinate 15,093 of JASDQU010209775.1, forward strand.
CGCACGGCGGAACCTCAGTGGGTGCTGGCGCCCTGGCCTCGTCTCTGTCCAATCGGCTGATCAATGCCTCGGACATGTGTTGAAAAGATCTCATCATCCCAACAACGTCTCCAACTGCTATCTGCTCCTATCTGAGAAATTTCTCACCTCCCTTGGGGTTAGACCCCTCAGGCGTGGATGCTACTGGAGGCGTCATGCCTCCTCCCCTAGCACCCCATCGTCTGCCTTCAAGGCTTCCTCTAACCATGATTACCTGCATGCACACAATCAACTCGATCAACAACAGTATAATCAAATCAAATTATGTCACGGAAGCCGTAGCGAATCCCAAGTCACAGGTCGAACCCGCTCTGATACCATATGTAACGACCTCCTCGTTATGACAACAACTCTGATAACAGGTGCAAAATTTTTTTTTTTTTTTAAGTGTGTGCATGCATGTAGAAAGGAAACAGACACACTTGACTCTACATCACCACCCGATGACTAACAAGACGCAACCACGATGATCACAACAAGGAGACATAAGGTGAAAAACAAGTAACTGCAAGCATTAAACGACCATAGACATAAGGAAGAATCCGTAATAGTAGATTTTACTATTTCTGCACAGGAAAGCAGGGCGTTTAATCTTAGTCCTCTGCTCCAAAGAGAGAGAATGTCAGATAGGCTCCTGGCCAACTGCTCAGGCAGAAACTAGTAACCTGACGACGAAAAAGATGAAAGCAAGATGAACACAACAAGATGACATACGACGTACCACAGGCAACTGCATGCATTAACGATGATCACTCAGAAATAAGTCAGACTGAATACCCATCCATCCTACCCTGCAATGGTTAGGACCTCCAAGACACATAATCAACACTCAAGCCCAGGTTCCCATTGATTTTAACCATTTAAGGTCTCAAGGCTGGCGACTGTTCTGAAGAACATGGAGGTGTCTATGTCCCGCCCGACACAAGCAGATCAAGCACACGAACAGTTTACCAACCCAGTACCACATTAATTTAAAGAACAACACCCTTCATTTACTAACTCAGAATAATTTTATTGTGCTTAATTCAAGAACATTTCATCATATAAGTTCATCATTAACAATAAACATTACCATTACGTCATCATGAGATAATAAATGCATTACATTTGTATCACATTAACTTTGCGGAATATCAGGTGCCTCACATCTTATGTGTTATCCATAACTATAAAAATTCAATAATATTGCCATAAGAGAACAACAACTTTTCATTCTAGTTACAACAACCTCGCAAAATAACAATCATATTGCAAGACAAGGGTAATTAAGGAGGCCAATAAGGAAATTAACACAATTTACTCCAACCTCTGATACGAGCCCCAAGTCGCATGTTTAAGGTGCATGATGACATCAAGGTAATCTAAGTTAGCCTTATCATCAGTTCATTTGACGCAAACTTAAGTATAAAAGTCCTCAAGGTTCCATCTCTAACAATTTGCCTTTATAATAGAATAGCAGTGTAAATTTAACTGATAATGGATTTCATTATTGTCAATAAAATAATCGTTGATTAACCTAATAAATTAAATTCAAAGGAACCAAATTAGCATTGTAATTGAAACTACTAATGGCCTTCATTACAAGACACTGTAAGTAAAATATTCGATGATAACATAATAACTTCACATTTAAAATGCACTAATACTGCCATAAGGTAACCAATCGTTACATTGATATTAATCACCCCTACGTTTACATTTATTGTGTAATAATAACATACATCTACATTGCAACAACAACATATTAGGGTAACCTTACAAATACCCAAAACGATAACAGAATGCGCTGACATGCCATTACACTGAACCTGAAATTTAGGGTTCTGACTGTCATTACTTAATTTGGCAATGTGAGGAAGGGAAAACGTAGGCAGAGCAGACAGAGGTTAGCAGAATGCATACAGAGCAAACAATTAAGATGAAATCAATTAAGATGCAGAGACTGGAATTCGACGCAGGAATGGTTATGATAGCCTGCAAGGAAGGGGGTAGATTAGCGCTTTTCCAGATCTCATTAGCCAACATAAGAGGAAATGAAGGCATCCATCGACACCAGAATCTAAGGCGGTGGGTGCAGGCTAGTAGATCTGAATTTGAAACGGCCACAGTCAAGGCGTTGGTCAGAAACCACGAGTCAATTGGTAGTTTTTCCTGCCCGCGTCAGAGAGATACCCCTCCATCGCTGCACACAACGCGACTTGGGGAGGGAGAGTCACAGTCAAACAATTTACATTGCGCAGAGGAAGAGAAGTTCCAGCGTTTATAGAACACGACTCTACATACATTGCAGACGCAAAAATTTGCATGGTTTTTAACACTGTTGCAGAGAAGAAAATTTCCAAGATCATAACGCGGTTGCCGGGGAAAAAGGGGTGGAACACACACAGGTAGCAGGGGAAAAACGTAAGGGTTGAACATCATTGCAGGGGTAGGTGGATCGGAGTTTTTAGAATAACGAAATTGGCTTTAAACGAGTTCTAGCCACGCCATAGCTAGGATAGAAGTTCAGTGCAAAACCAGACACGAAGATTCTCTTTATCTGTCAATTGCAGTACAGTGCCAGCTCGAACGTTCATCTATTGACTGACAAAACAATACCAAATCGAAATTATTTATCTAAAAAAGGAAATTCTTGACCAGTCCGCAATTTGTCTGATTATTGACAGAACAATATCAGTTCGAATTCCTTTATCTAAAATGCCAATGTTGTACCAGTTCGGAAATTTATCTATTTATTGTAAGAGCAATATCAGTTCGAAACACTTTGTCTAAAATGCCAGTACTGTACCAGTTCTCAATTTATCTAATTATGGACAGAACAATATCAGTTTGAAATTCTTTGTCTAAAATGCCAGTACTATACCAGTTCTCAATTTATCTAATTATGGACAGAACAATATCAGTTCAAAATTTCTTTACCTAAAAATCCAACACCATACCAGTTCACAAACTATCTATTCATTGACGGAACAGTATCTGTTCGAAATTCCTTATCTAAAAATTCCAGTACTGTACCAGTCGCAATTTATATAACTATTGACAGAGGTGAAGGAAAGGATTCCAGTCAATTTATCCATCTAGCAATTTAACATTTCAACAATAACTATAACTATACGATCAGTCTTATTGCCTTCAAGTAAAAGAGATTAAGGCTGGTAAAACATTTTTATTACATCTGCTGGAAAAATACATATACGATTGTTCTTATTACATTCAAGAGGCAAGGAGATTCCATTGATAACAGATTTTATTACACCTACACGGAATTAGAAAGCAATGCCTATAAAAAACCAATCTATTACGCTTCAAGCCACCCGGATGGTACATTGAGAACATATTTTTATTACATTTGCAGAGTATTGGAGAAAAATACATATACATTCAATCTATCTACATTTCACGCGACAAGAAGAGTCCATTGTTAACAGATTTTTTATTACATCTGCATAGAATTAAAATGCAATACATATACAACCACTATTTTGATACCAGCGTAGATCACAATGCATCCTACTCGACCGTATTAGTTAAACAAAAACCTTAACTCCCACCTCGAATGATGACCACACACTTTGTGCCGCTCCTGCTCTGTGTCGTTCCCGCTCGCCGACCATAGAGACTACACCGGTACCTCCCAGCCAATCACTATGGGTACTCTTCTTCCCCCTTATCCCCCCGAGCTGCAAAGGGGAAACACACTTTCCAGATGGTATGCCTAGCTTCCCAGCTCACCTCGCAAGGCTGAGCTACCACTCCTATTCGATCTGGAAAATCCCAACTCCTCACAAACAATTAGTCAAGTCACAATTCGGCAGCGTAATGTTACGTTATCAGCCACTCCATTTCTTCTTCATCTCCCTTTCATTTTATAGAGTTTTGAGACCCACCAACTTTCCTAAATCACAATTAATTTAAGTTTTAATAAAAATAATTTTAATTATTCTCCATCGCACAAGTGTCGTCCATCCCCCTCTTTTCTCCATTAATTATTTTCTTTAAATTTATTAATTGCCTCAATTCCCTCACCCACCTAGAAATGCTCCTAAAATTACTCTTAGGTGTTCCTAGATCCCCTTACATGTTTTAAATACTTTCCTAAGAAAAATATGTTACTAAATTAGCTCAGATTAGCAGGTTGTAAATTTCAGATTCCTTACTATGTTGACCGTGCTTTTTACCATAAGTTCCCATCTTTCCCCTTTTTATTAAAGCCCAAAATGGCAGTTGTGTTATTAAATCTTTCCCATTTATTATTTATTTAATATTTTTTGTTCTTTCACAAGTTAGGAAATAATTTCTTCTTTGCAAAATTTTAACACCATTAGTTTTAATTAAATTCTTATTCTCGTCATTTACCCCAAGAATTTCATGAAGACCAAACTATTACTTAGGTGGGTTTTTGTTTAAAATGTTATTTTTATTCTAGGGTCTTTCTCTTAAGGTTAGACTAAATTTTTACCCTAGAAAAGTTTTAGACATAGGACTTAGATTTTGAACTGGGTGACACTTGGTTAGGGAAGTTGCTTAAGGATTTCTTAAGGCGTTAAAGTCTCAGGGCCATCTAGGCTTGTTTCTTCATCATCATCAATGCGACGTGCCCTTCAAGACGCACTACGTGCTCCAAGGGTGCCACTCGCCCCATTAGTTTCTTTTGGGCGACGTTCCCTTCAGGATGCACCACGTGCTCCAAGGGTGCCACTCGCTTCTTGTGGTTCTTTTGCGCAACGTGCCCTTCAGGATGCACCACGTGCTCCAAGGGTGCCACTCGCCAACTTGATTGATTGGTAGACATCTATAACCCCTGGAGTCAACACTACACTAGGTGAACTTGTGGGAGACTAAGGGCTCTAAGGAATAAGCCCCCCACCTTATTGCGTGCCCCTTAGAATCATCATGAGCGACTGTCGCAGTCTGCCCTCACGGCATCG
>JASDQU010209775.1:28007-46745 GCA_032191745.1 Picea mariana
AAAGTAAAACTAATTAGGGGATTAATTGTGGTAACAAGTTAGTAATTAAACAAAGATGATTTACTGATCTTAATAAAGTGAGTTATTAATTAATTAAAGAATATAATTGTGGTTAACTAAGTAATAATTTAACTACAGATCACATTTAATGACCTGAGAAATAAATCTAGGAAATCAGTAAGAAATGTTATAAAATGGTTGTGTATGCAGAGAGGGATAGCCTATGGATCCCGAGAAGATAAAACATTAATGGAGGGATAAGGGACAGAACGGGGGCAGGTAAAGAAGTGAAGGAGGAGTCGGTGAAGGAGGGATAAGGGAGGAAGGAAGGTTTCCGTGAGGGGTATTCGACATTGGGCGGAGGAGGGATTCTGAGGACTATGAGATTTGCTGTGAGCACAGAGTTTCTGGATGTGGCTTCTGATCAATTGAGGCACCGAGTTGCTGGAGGTTTTTGGCACGGGGGCTAGGATATCCATAGATATCCTGGAGCTAGGTAGTTTTCCTAGTTGGCAGGGAGGACAGTAGGTTTGGGCAGTAATTCTTGTCTGCGGCTGGTTGATCTATGTATCAGGTAGCAAGAAGGCAACAACAAGGCAACAAAAATTAGCATCAGAACCAGGTAATTTGTTAAGTTATGTATTTGTTTCATTCTTCCATGAAATCATTATTCATTGATATATCTAAGTTACTGAAGTTGTTGTTATGAAAATCAATATTATGTTATGAAGTTATTGTCTCAGTTCATGAAATAAATTTCTTATGAAAGTATGTGATGTTTAGAAATATTTGGTTGTTACAACTTGGTAGTGCCATTTAAATGTTGGGTCTGCTTGCATCAGGCGGGATGTAGACACCTCCTTGTAGCCTTTATATATAAGTCTGTGTGTGTGATTAATTTTTGTGTAAGGAATCCAGTGCCGTATCAAGAGTCTTGGGCCCTTTAAAGGCAGGGTTTCCACTCTTGCGACACACCTGACAGAGATTACTAGTTTCTGCCTGAGCAGTCGGCCAGGAGCCTATATGACATTCTCTCTCTCCAGAGCAGAGAACTAAGATTAAATGCCCTGCTTTCCTATGCAGAAATAGTAAAATCTACTACTATGGATTCTTCCATCTGTGTTCGTACTGTACATAACACAATATGTCGTTTAATGCTTGCCGTTACTTGTTGAGTGCTTTATGTCGTCTTGTGGTGTTCTTCATGGTTGCGTCTTGTTAGTCGTCAGGTGGCGACACAGAGTCGAATGTGTTTGTTTCCCTTGTAAATGCGCGCACACACTTTTAAAACAAACAAAAAAGAAATTCACTTGTTACAAGAGGTTATCGTCGTGATGAACGGGAGGTCCGTTACCTTAGACACAGATATCATTTAACTATGCGTTATATAATCTGACAGTTAAGGACATTATTAATAAGATCAAACAGAGATATAATTAGTAGATAACAACATCACGATTTTAAACAACGATAATATAGTCAACAAGGTCGAGTATTTAATAAACAATGTAGATCAATTTGAATGTTAAGTATATCACTTATTTAATGGACAATGTATATTTTTTACATGCGTGTTTGAATTTGTTAAGCACAGTTATTAGTTCACCTTTATGATAACATTTGTGATAATGAGTACTTTTATCATAGTTGAATTCTTCGCACTTAGACATCATGCTTAACAGATTGGGTTATGGTTGTCGACAAAGTCATTTAATAGCTTGCGCAATTTAATTTGAGTGATTTCATCTTGCATCTTGCCGACTAGTTGCTTGGGTGCGTGGGTATAGTCTTATGTTTAGTTAATTCAGTCTCCTAGAATGTTCAATTTTATTGGGTTTTGGTTTAGAGGTGTTATGTTGTGCCAGGGTTACCTTCACACCTATCGCCATATTACAGCATGATTCTTGATGAGGGGATCATTGCGCGCCCTGATGGATAGAAGCGAATGATAACCTGGCTGGATTCTACGCTTCCCAATGGGGTTGTTAGTTCATGGTAATGGTTGTAGGTACTTAGGTTTGTAATGCCTTAAGGCATCGGGTTTTGTGCATCATAGAGGTTCTCTGGTTATAGGTCTTTGAAGCCATTGTGTCGGGTGGTTGTTGTGGTTCTTTATCGCGTAGGCATTGTCTTGCTTGTGTCGAGCAGGTAGTCATTTTTATCTGTCTTGATTTGCATGTTTGTCTAGTTGCATGATGTGCTAGTGTGTTGAGTCATCGTTGTCTATTGTTTGATATACGTGAGTTGTGTTCATCATCAAGTATCATTGTTAATTGTTGTTGTTTTTCCATCCTTCTTTAAAAAAAAACAATATAAACAATATGTGTTGCGTCGCATGTAGTTGTAATGAAGGGGGTCATTACATCTTCATATAGTCCCAATTTCTAGTTTTCAGCTGAAAGAATATTTCGGCTGAAAAACTAAATTCTAATGGAATCCGTCAAAATTAAATGTTTTCCAAGGTTTTCGATCGAAAAAAACCTTTTTTCGGCCAAAAGATGGTTGAGCGAATTCCGTCGGCTAGAAAAAATGAAAAGACACATCGTATCATTTCATTTCACACCAATCATATAAATATGCTTTCGACCGAACACATTTAACACAATTCATCACTTGTTTGATGGTTTTCTAGAGCATCTAAACGATTTTTTGAATCATCTTTTTTTTTTGTTGAATAAGGTAATTGATGTTTGTTCAAGTTTTTATTGGAATAAAAATTTATATGTTGAAATATAAATGTTGACAATTTTTTCAAGGTGAATTCTTTGTTGAACATAACTTTTACTGATAAATATACTCATGGGAAAAAAAGGTTTGCGCAAGAAAAAATTTGATCGCACTTGAGATGAAACTTACCATAATGATCAAAGGAAAGAGACTTATTGGAGAAATAAACGAGAACGTGCAAATATTGAATAAAGAAATGATGATAATGTAAATAGATATTTTCAACAAGAAGAAGTCCAACCAAGTATGCATGCACATATTGTCTATATTAAAAGTATAGAATTCAAATTTAAAATATTGTTTAATATAATTGATTGTAATTATGATTTGATGTTTTTAAAAAAACATAAATAGATTTGTCTCATAACGTCGATGAAGACGTTGAAATCGAAATTGAAGCAGAAGACGAATCACCTATAGGTATGTACATGAATTTAGATAATACAAGATGAACACTTGTATATAGTTTATTGAATTTATGTTCCGGTTTTGTTTTTTAATATAAACTTTAAATTGAAATATGTAGACAATCTATCAACATTGATGATGAAATATTAGAAAATGTTGATATTGACAAATTTGGGAAGAAAGAAGCTAAGCATTATATAAGATATCGAACTAAGAATATGTATAATAATTTTTTCAAAGATGAATTAGTAACAATACAAGCTCAACTTTTACTCTGTCTAATAAAGTCAAGAAAGTTAAAAGAAGCTACATAATTATTGGGTATTCGAAAGTTGACAAAAGAAACAAAGGTGAAACAAGATGTCTTTGACAATATAACTAGTGTATTAAAAGATTTTGGAAAATCTCGAAAAAAATATGTCAGTGTTGCACGTAGAGCGATACAAGCAGTAGTTGTTTCATATAGAAATATAAAATATCGTTTGACACGACACATGGAAAAAACGATGGGAACGTCAAGAAAAACATTGTACAAACATAGAAAATTTCTAGATTTCTAGACAAACCTACAAAGATAGACTTGTAGAAAATGTTAAAGAATTGGCTCGCAATTGTTGGTTGACAGAATCTTGTGTTTCACCACATACAAGGGACGTGTTGTGACGAAGAATAGAATGAAAACAATATGAAGAAAATACAAAACATATATTGTCAATGACACAAATATATTTGTTCAATAAGTTGAAAGAAGAGCACAAAGAAGTTAAAATCTCCATCAATACATTTGTTCAACAAAAACCATGGTTTGTTAGACCCATCACTATTTGTGACACTCGTTGTTGTCATTATCATGTGGAATTTGAGTTGTATTACGACATTTTTATTGATTTTGGTAAAAATTTATGGCCAGTTCACCTCCTCCTTCCACATTCTGTGCTTTTATATATGAAATTCTATGTGAAAGAGAAGGTGATGAATTATTTTACAAAAAAATATGTGTTGGTGGAAAAAAATGTGATCGTTGTGGAAATCTTAGTTTGTTTCACTCAAAGTATCCTATTGATATGAATGATCAATCATTTTCTAATATGAAAGTCAATTGGAAGAGATATGAATATATCAACATCACGACTCCACATTCTTCAAATGCTATTTCTAAAAGGATTGATTTGAAAGTAGATACAATCTATAAGATAGATTTTTTGAACAAGATTGAGGAAGAAATTTATAAATATACCAAGCATTCACATAGATCTTGATGGAAATACCTATAATTCAAACAATCCCGTGAAGTATTTCGACCAGGGACAATTTTGTTTGTAGTTGATTTTGCAGAGAATTACACATTAGCTTCACAAAAAAAAATGTAGAGTGAATATTATCATTCTGATCAAGTCACAATATTTTTCCACATTCTATATAGACATTCTCAATGGAGTCTTGATAACATAGAAATCACCAATGACAATAGAAATGTTATTAAAGAATATAGATTTTATATATGTGATGATTGAGCACACGACACACATTATGTACAACATTGTTTTGATAAATTTTATGATTCATTGAAAGAATGCGGAATCATATATGATCGACATTGGATATGGTCAGATGGGTGTGCGGGTTAGTTCAAATCTTCATGATCATTCTATTGGTTATGTCATCTTCATAAAAAATCAAACATTACACATTGTTGGAATTTTTTTGAGACTGGTCATGGAAAAGTAGAGCATGACAGTGCAAGGGAATGTGTAAAACGAGCACTTCGAAAGTATCATATGAACCCTCATATCAATCCATTTGACTCTGCTGATCAAGTTGTTGACTAGTTCAAAATGACGCTAAGACATGAAAATAATCTATCAATGGATGTGCGCATGTGTGTCTATGTATACATGTTACACATGTACACATGATATTTTTATTTGAATGTGTTCAAATTTATATTCAATATTCAATCATTTTCTTGAGAGATTTCAAGTTAACAAGTTCTTGTCTTGTGCAAGTTTTTTTGGTAGGTTGGAATCCAAGATGTAAATAGATCAATCTCATATGAAGTTGGTACAATACATGCGACATTAAAAATACATTCAGTTAAAACAAAACGTTATCAAAATCTGTTTTCATTTGATAGAATACATGAGTCTTGTTTTTGTTCAGTTTGTATAGAGGACACATAATCCATAGATATTTGCAAAAATGAAAATGCAGAATATGTTAAAGCTTGGAGACATACCGAAATTAATATTAAAGGAAAATTTCCACCTGCAAGCTCAAAGGAGATGGAATCAAATGAAACTATAGTGTCAGTTGATGGTGATAGAGTTTCTGATCTTGTTAGAGAAGGTAATTTTTATGTTTAAATTTTTTCAAATAACTTGTAGATGTATTTGTGTGATAATCTAACATGAACTTTTTGTTGTCCAGTATATCCAATTACTTGTAGGAGATGTCTTTTTCATGGTTGCACCTGTAGAGAAAACTAAAAACATGAAATATTATTTGATACGATGCACATAACAAAATATGAGGTTATTAGAATATTTTGTTGATAACGGTTTTATATATGAAAGAGGGTCAATTGTATTAAAATGATTTTTTTTTCAAGAAACCCATCAAAACGATACTCATGTTCACTTTCAAGAATACCTGTCAAATGTCACAAGTTGACAATATAGTCATTTGGTATGTGCATTGCACATAAAGTTAATAGAAGTTCAATAAATAAATAAAAAAGTTATAAAATGGAAAATGTCCAAAGTTGATCATGGATGAAAAATTGAAGATGGAATACCATTATGATTTATTTAAATAAGTGACATGTACATTCCATAATTTTTTATTTTGCATTGAAAGTATATGCATTTATGAATATCTAGGATTCTAGAATCATTTCCAGTTTAGTTTACTTTCATGGTCCATTCAATTAAGAAAAGTTGTATTTTTGATGAATTATAAAGTTTACCAAACCTTATTTACAATTTCAGGGAAGAACCTACAGATTGTATCTAGGGAACCTAAATTGACCTATACTTTGGATGATTATACTTTAGTCCTACAAATTATCCAAATCGTATATAAAAATCCTTTAATGCATTTAACACATTTACTACATATAGGATAAATACATTCATTATTTGCAATTTGATTGTTCAATGTTTTTTCATATGAAGAGGATAACTTCATATCAGAACTAGGACCCATTTCCATTTCATTATAAGGGTCTATTGATGGCTTAGAAAAACTTTAAAGACATCTTAAAGTGTATGATTAACATCGTAATTAAAAAATTCAAGGTAATACATGTATGATTATCATCATAATTAAAAAATTTAGAGTCATCTTAAAAATTGTCAATTTTAATTATGAAGTTGTGAATTTTGATTCCAAAAGTGTTTATATTCTATTAAATTGCTAATTTTTTGCATTTAGATTTCAATATCTTGAAGCAAATTGAAATAAAAATGTGTATGATGAACAGGTAACAAGTTACTTATATTCTACTAAAAATGTGTATGATGAACAAGTAACGAGTTACTTATATTCTACACATTAAACATAGTTTTCATTTATTTTGATTGAAAAAAACTTAAGTTGAAAACAAATTTGATTTTGTGGCCTCATAACAAAAAATAAAAAATAATAGGTCATCTGCTAAAGCTTGGTTTGTTGCATTTAGCTTTTCATAATTTTAATTGAATTAATGGTAGGGGTCATATTAATGGCATTAGTGAATACTTCCAATGTGGAGAGGATTGATAATTTCCATCGACCATTTTCTACCCTTACAAAAACAATTTATATCAATATAAATTTTCATGAAAATTATTTTTAAACTTATATTAAATTTGATGACTTGTTTTAACTATTTTCATTGTTGGACTGTGATGCAAGAGCATCGCCCATGTCAAGCGAGCCAGTGCAAAAGCAGAAGACAGCTGGACAAGCCAAAAAAATTCTTTTTGAACTTCACTTTGGAATTGTTGCGCGAGTCTTTAATGAAGTCATTTAAAGAGGAGGCGCACTTGTATATTGTAACGGACCTTGATCCTTTAAGCTCTCGTCCTTTAGGTAGATAGACGACATTTATCTTAGTTAATGCTGGTAGGTAGATTTTAATTGTAGATTTGATAGCTTTAGAGTCCATGAGGGAAAACGGATATAGACACCCTCCTTTGTACATTGTATTATTATTCAGCAAGCATTCAGAAAAAGAGGAGCAAACAGAGAATTGTATGAAGAACATCCATGTACAGTTATTGAATTAATAGAAGGAAGCTTTGATTCAATCTCATGGTTTGTGTTGTTTTCTCTATGTGTTAATGTTATGCTCAGAAATGTTTGTTTTCTTGTATGCATTTGCTTTGTATATGATGTGTATAGGATTTCATGTTTTTAACTGAAGTCCGAAAGGGATATGGAATGAGTTTCAATTGTTTCTCTATCTGAGCCAGGAGATTTTTGCAGGGTATGCAGTCGAATTCATCCGCAAGGAGTGCGTTGATGAAGGCTCAGTAGTCTAACCTTTGTTCTCACTCACCCAGGAGTGGATTTGGATTGTTGAAGCCGTGCAGGGAGTGCGTAGGCTGAAGAAAAAGCCTCGGAGTTGCGATTCTGAGCAAATTGTTCAAAGACTGTTGTTACAGGAAGTGCGCAGATTTAGGAGGATTCAACACTTGAGATTTGTTGAACGGTTACCGCAAGGAGTGTGTGCAAGCCCTCGGAAAGAATCAGAGTGGGAAAACTCAGGAGGTTTGGTGCCTTCGAGATATCGTTAAAAGAGAGCATAGGGGTTGTGCCAAGGAAGGCATGAGGAATAAGCTTCAAGCACAAGCGTTGAAAGGCGAGTGCTGAGGAGGAACACTTAGCCAATTTCAAGAAATCTTCACGGAGGAGGAACCAACGGTCAGGGTTCGCAGAGGAAACTAGCGAAATCTCGTTAGCCATCAGATCTTGGAAAGTTGCACAGAGGTTAAGTCCCCAGAGCAGAGGAAGAACCGAGGAGTCGTCGGGATATCAAGGTCACCGGGGTTTCCGGAGACAAGAGGATCAAGCATATTGAAATCGTGATCCACGATTTCTCGAGAGGATCGAAACAGTTGATCATAGCAGGGACATGTGGTGCGAGATCCCGGAGAGTCGAGGTTCGGTATTTCAGGATTTTCGGGGATGAGAAACCCACGACCTGAGGAGTCGTGAAATCCTGAATCGTGACAGTCCCATAGCCATAGCATCAAAGTGGAGGACAGGTGTCATTGCATTTCATGGATTGACACTTGGAAGGGTCTGTGAAATTGCGCAACGAGAATCGCGAATTCCCGAGACGCGATTTCCTGATTTATCGGAAGCGTGGGGTCCAGGTGACAATGCAGAGGATAGGTGGCATCGAAGTTCGGGAGTCGGAGATTTATAAGACCCGAATTCCATGAGTTCCAGTTTCGCGATAATGCGAAACCCGATTTTCCCGATAAGGCAAAGGGAAATCATCGTGAGAGCATCCTATGGGTGCAGAAAGTCTCGATAAGGGATTTAAAGAGGCAGTTCAACTCTTCGGGCTGAGGAACGAGAAGTTCTTGGTGAGAGCGATCGTTCTCCGAGGAGTGCGGTTGGCGTCAGACTGCCATTTCATTGTAAAACTTCATAAGAAACTATAAATTATGATGACTTGTTTTGACTATTTTCAACCATATTTTCAAATCAAACAAAATTTAAATTATAAGTGAGAAACTATACTTTTTATTTCACATTTTCTTGAATATTTCATTGTGAAATTTCATAAGAAACTATAAAATTTTATGACTTGTTTTGACTATTTTCAACAATATTTCCAAATCAAACAAAATTTAAATTATAAGTTAGAAACTATAATTTGATAACTATCCAGATATCCCATCACTACACAATCAACTCCACACAAAATCAGCTCTACTTCACATAATAGAATGATGTTTATACAATAATGTTTATAAATAAAATGAAATAAAACATTTTTAATTTCAACACAGTATCGTAAAACATAGCTTAACCTTTTGATAAATCAAATATAAGAAAATAAATTGATATTTTGAGAAATCAAATTTGAGACAATAAATTGATATTTTGATAAATTAACATAAATTAACAACGTCATATAAACAATATAAGAGAAATAAAATATGAGACAATAAATTGATATTTTGAATTCCAAATATATATATATATATATATATATATATATATATATAATCAAAGTTTGAATAGTTACATCGCCAAATGCATAGGTTTCATATCCATTTTAGTATAATAACAAAAACTAAGACATTTAACTCCAAAATTATGGACTCTAAGTCATCTCTTTAAGATAGATCACTTCATACCTGCAATTCAAACCTGCAAAAGAAAACATAATTCAAAAATAAAAAATTTACAATTCAAACATGCAAAATAAAACAAAATAAAAAAATTGGAAACTTACAATAAAATTTATGTACAAATTTAAAATAAAATGTACACATGTACCATTTTATATAAATAAAACAAGTTGTGATTAAATCAAAATTGACATACATATCAAAAGAGTTAAGTCTCATCTTGCAACATACTCCTTTCCGCCAAATATAATGTAAACATATTTTCCACCAAATATAATTTAGACATTTGTAACAAGAAAAAACAATAGAAAAAAAAAACAAATAACATATATTAGCATATATACTTTAACTAAATATTAAATAAACAATAAGAAATAATAACATACCCAAGCAGAGTTAAACAGATTTAATATTTCCCCTCACAAAGTTCCAAAACTTCCAAAATAGTTACTCTCCACATTAAGCATACATGATTTAAACAATTTGTAAAATCTTATCTAAAAGCTTAAAAAAATTTAAAGAGAAAAATTGTGTTCTTGGTTAGAATTTTTTGTGTTCAAAGTTAGATAATATTCTAGAAATAAATATAGAACTGTGTATGAAGAAAGTTCATAAATATCCATATTAAGTCATTCTTCCAATGAAATACTTATCTCCTTGTGGATAAAGTCCCAAATCCTTCAGGTGAAATTTTCATCCCAGGTGATGTTATTTGATCTTATTTACTCAACAACAAAATACTAATCTCATGAGCTGTAAAATACTAATATTCTTAGCATTAACATACTTCTCTCATCTTCTGCAGTGGTCATATAATCAAATTCCATAATGCCCTTTCAAATTAAATGACTCATAAATCTCCATATTAAGTCATTCTTCGAAGAAATTACTTATATCTATGAAAGTTCACAAATATCCATTTGAAAAACCATTCTTCCAGAAAATACTTATCTCCTCTTTCTTCGGTGGAATAGATGTTCTCATATAATGTTTCATGTAAATGAAGACAACACAATTCTACACATATATTAAGTCATTCTTCAAAAACCATTTAAATCTATCATCTTTGTGATGTATTCATATTACATATAATCAAATGATCTTTGAAATTATGTGTGAGCTAGCTCAAATATACATGTATACATAGCTTATTTGTAAATCTACTTGAATGTTGGTTTTTGTGGTTAGTAACCAATTTAGTGAAGAGTTTGACAATACCCTGGCAAGAAGGAATTCACTTCGTTGTATGAAGAAAACACAAATGTCAATACTACGCCATTCTTGGACAAGAAGACAAGGAATGCAATCGATTTTTTTTTAGAAAATTCCCCTTTTGTGATGTGGGATAGAGTCTGTTCTCAAATAATCAAATGTTCAAGTTGAAAATTAGGTCTTCATCATGATCTAAAATTAAATGAGTTTGAATGTACCATTTAATACAACTATAAGCTTATATAGCAGTTCTATATATTTCAAAATAATTGATCAAAGTGTTGAATAGAAAAGGATAAACTAAAAATTTGAGAAAACAGAAATTTGATAAAAGTAAAAAATATAAGCTTATTCAACTTAAGCTTGAACACTTTTATATAAAACCCCAGCATAAAAGAAAATTAAAACTAACTAATGTGAAATGAACATACATTTATGAATCATCATGAATGGACACATCCTTCTCAGGTATGTGTGCTTCCTCTGCTTCCTCCTAAATCTCAATTTCTGCCCAAGATCACTCTGAGATACTCTCTTCTCCACATTACCCTATATAACACATTTCAAATTTGAAAATTTGAAAATTAAATTTAAAGGATTTCAACACATTAAATTGTAGTTTTAAATTTTGAAACATGTAATGCCTGTGATGTGCCAACCTATGATTCAATAAATTAAATGTTGTTTAAGACATTATTCTCTTAAATTAATAATTTAAATGACAATTTTCAATTTCAATATATAACTAAATTTGTTTTCAACATGCAATGATACCTACGAACTCCCACCCTCTTCAAACTCTCCCAATCAGAATTGAGAAAAACCTGCCCAAGTAGTAGGAGATGGAATAGAGATTTGTGAACAACAGAACTAAGAACTAAATCTAGGATGCAATGTGTTGACATTTATACAAAATTATAAATGTTGTTGATCTTATTCAAAAGATTGGAGATTGGACAACTAAAGTGTTCATCTGTGTATATTAGAAAACACATAACCGATTAAACCTATCCAAATTTAAACTTGTGGAATCAAGTCCCCTATTTACTGGAGATTCGTTTAACATATCTCCAACCTGCAATTAATGACAATAACAACTCAATTATTTCTATAGATACAACGATCTGTATCTTCATCTAGAATTAGAAGTAAACTATCATAAATGTGATGCATCCCCCCGACTCCCCAATAGGGCTACACGACCTTCCGGTCAAGGATCTTTGATTCATGAGTCAAATGAATCTCTAAAACCTTGATGGTCTCATTCTGTATCTAAACATAGGCCCTTTCATCTTTCTGGTGCAGGTCTTATGGCACACGCGATGTTCCCCTTCGTGCTTGCGAAATCTCAGAGTTTGGGAACTAAATCCTTTTCTGATAAGCCCCTCCTTGATATGACTTTGGACGATGACCTCACGTAAACACGTGATTGCGGACACGACCAAAGGTGGTTTGAAACCAAACTATGTTTCACCCTGCAATTCACTACGATCCACCATGTGTCTCTTTCTCAATATTGTCGCCATGATTGGATCCACCACGATCCACCATGTGTCTCTTTGTGTGTCTATACTGATGTTTACAAAAACTGGACTACAATAGAGTCCCAGTTCTCTCAAGCTCTCTCCAAGAACTATTCTACCTCCTAACCTAAATCTCACCTTATTTCTGTCTCTAAGACCTTCATGCCAAGATCTCTTTAGAAAAGATGGCTCTCTGAGCTTCTCCTCTCGAATTCCTTAGTGGCATCACTGTCTTAGTTAAGACACCATACCCCTACGAATCTCATCTTCTATTTTGAAAGCGCTATCCCTTATAAGCTTAGTTCCTTTGAGTATTTCTGTTTCACACTCACTCCTTGCGTTCTTAGGATCTCGATAAACTTAGATCAAAGGATCTAGTCAAAAAAGTTTATTCTCTCACTCCTTGTAGTTCTTCATAATAGTTCCTTGATACTCTGACAAGAATAAACTCTATGCACTCTTTGCAACAGAGTCCTTCCAACCCCTCTTTGTTTGAATGAGTCTGATATCTAACTCTGCCTACGCACACATTCCATGGCTTTGTGCACTCCTTATACTTCTGTCTGATGAAGGTTCAACGATATTTCTCTTGAGCTTTCTTGAGGTTAACTTACCTCTGTCAACACACTCCTTATAGACAATGTGCACTCCTTGCACTTGAACCTCACATAAGAAATGATTGAAACTTATTCAATACTTCACCAGTTCATATATTCAAAACATGAACGACATATACAAACAAATGAACACAAATACATAAATACACCATGTACCGGGAAAATGAATTTCATATTATCTCTGTGTGTCTAAACAGATGTTTACAAAAATTGGACTGCGATAGAGTCTTAGTTCTCTCAAGCTCTCTCCCAGAACTATTCTACCTCCTAAACTAAATCTCTCTTGAGTTCTACCTCTAAGACCTTCATGCCAATATCTCTTTACAAAAGAGGGCTATATGAGCTTCTCCTCCCGACCTCCTTAGTGCCATCACTGTCTCAGTTAAGAAACCATACCCCTACGACTCATTACCATGAATGATGCTCCAGACCTGACTAAGATCTAGACCTGTTTACAATCAACCATTAAGACGACCCTATTCACTACCTGTACAAAGGTATGTTTGGTTCTTACAGCCTTACAACACAAAATTTGTATAGGATCATATTTTGAATTTAAAAATTGTAGGGTTGGTGCCTCTCCCTCTCTGAAATGCGCGTTGATGTGATGGAATATTGGTGTGTTTCTGAGGTGGAGCAATTCTCCTACATCAAAATGTGTCAAAATTTTACCAACTAGAACACATACCAATTTGTTGTTTGGTTCATCATTTTGAATGATCTCCTTCCAACCATCATGGAATTTTTTTTCATACTCCTTAAGATATTCTATTGACATGGTACCTAACTCCACATATGTTTTATAAACAAATATGGCTAGATAATTGGCTTCCTCTTGCTGACGGTTCAAACCAACATCAATACCATAAAAAATCAATTCCATATTTTCCCCGATTGCATTTCTAGCCTCTTTTCCATCCTTTGATGAAGCTCACAACTTTGAATATGAAGCAAATTCCCCTATTGGGAGAGATACTAAATTTCTTGGAGGCCTCTGCAATGTTGCATTTTGATATGCCTCTTTTATATCATATGTCCGTCCTTTACCCAAATAATAATCAGATGATAGACTAATATAATCAGGGTGTATGTCCAAAAAAAAATCTGCATAAAAGTGTCTTGAAAAATAATCTAGAACCTCATCATTCCACAACAATTTTCCATATGCTGCCAAAAATCTGTTATACAGATGTCCTGCAATGTTGGGGTGCTTAAAATATTGCACCTTCAACATCTTTAGCTTTGGCCCATCTTTGAAATTAAATATTGAAATTGCGTTTGATTTTGAAACATTATTTTTTACTACATTCCATTTATCAAGGCCCATCACCTCTGACTTTCACCGCCTCATCAAATCGATAAAACTGTTAGTAGTTGGCCCTATCTTTTGATATGCATTCATAAAGTTTTGCAATGAATGCAAAACAATCTGCAATCTTTGTTTACTCTCCTCAATTTGATGCCCTATCCTCAATTCAATTCCAACTCAATGATGTCGGACATGGTCTTCCATAAAGAAACTCAAACAATGCCATCTTAATCATACTCTGGTAATTTTTTTTGTATGCAACTCTGCCAATGGAAAGAAGTATTCCCAATTTTTTTGTTTATCCATTATTTACATACGTAGCATATCCTATGAAATATGATTCATATTTTCATTTTATCCATCTGTCTCGGGGTGATATGTTGTGCTAAAATTCAATTGCGTTCCCAAGGCCTCTTGGAAACTAGTCCAAAATCATCCAATAAACAATGATCCTCGATCATATATGATTCTTCTTGGTACACCATTTACACCATGTCCGCAACTATATCAACCTGTTGTACATTGTGAATAGTATTTAGTCTTTAACCTTTATGAGGGAAATCCCTTTACATGTGATGTCCCTCACAACCCCAACATTTAATAGATGCCTTGGCCTTTTCCCCAATTTTTATGATATTATGGTTTCATTTTGATATGGCTATCCTTGAAAAATATTTATAAAGAATGGTGTCTTGTTCCTTTTCTTCCTCTACTCAATATTACCTTTCTTATTATCTTCCCAATACTTTTGGAAAGTTGATCTTCCTCTATCCTGATCATAGAACCTTTGAATGTTTGAATCCTGTCTTGCTCATCTTTGATGAAATCACCATACCTCAAAATATCCAAGAATTTTCTCTCATATTCATCGAAGTTCATGCTCCCAAGATCGATTTCAAATAACTCTTTCATCTTTCCCTCATAATAACACTTGGAAAAATATTTCTTCTAAAAATAGCTTTTAAACTACCTCCAGTTTTTTAAACTGTCTACGAGGAATACTTGTGCAATTGGAAACACCTCCTCATCCCCTAGAATCATGCATATACATCCTCATATTTTCTTTTCTCACCATCAATGGTACGATGGTTTGATATTTCTCATCTCCCCTTCTAATTCATCCACTTCATAACTCCTCCTATGCTTTCTGATAGGAGATGAAATTGGACCACTTTCTTCTCTCCTAATTGAGTCTCTTGGTGAGTGATGATGTTTTCTACCAACAATTCAATATTATTCCTTTTTTGCATGATATCTATGATCCTTTGACTTACCTAAATCCGACTCTTTATCCACCTTCTTTTCTATCATGTCCAATCTGTTGATTCTATTCCACTACTTTTGAGCTTTCATAAGAATCTGGTTATCAACTTTATATATTAACACATCTCTTTTTAATGTTATTGTAGATGAGTTCCTCAATAAATGTCAACCTCGTTTCCTTTTCTTTTCCATGTGCCTCCCACATGTTCCTCCACATCACTTTCATCAACTTTATTTAATCCTCATTTTTTCATGTATTCAAAAATTGTCTCTCTCCTTTCCTCTAAATTATCGTACTTTACTTTACATCATCTTTGGAATCTCATGTCAGAAAATTAAAAAATAAGTTTTTTCCAATGCTAAAATTACACTCGAGTGAGAAGTCTGGAATTCCATAAGAGCCAAAATTACACTTGAGTGAGAAATCGAATTCCACAAGGGAGAACACATATTCCATTATATCCCAAATCCAAAACTCCAAAATTGATACTTAAGAAATTTGACAAGTTATACCAAAAATGACATATCCAAAAAATGACAAAACAATTAGCTCTTTTTCTTCTTAGCCCTTTTTCTTCTTATTTTTTCATAGATAATTTTAATAACAATCATCTAAACTAAAAATTTTAATCTGCTAGATTCTTGTTAGTTCAAAAAATTATAAAAGAGAAATTTCATCAAACTCTTAACCCATAATTCATTATAACCCAAATTTATATTTCTGGTAAAGTATCTCTTTGGTGAAAGTTGAAAAATAACACTCTACAAAACATTCTGGTCAATTAAAACTATACAAATTTAGCAATTTTTAAGAACACACAACTTCAACAAGAGTAGGCCCCTACAATTTTTCAAGATCATCAATCAAACTTACTACTAATAGATTCATCTATGAAACCAGTTTGCAATGATATAAAAACTAACAATTTTCGTTAAGAAATGTTATTTATTAATATTTTTCTTCTAAACTTTATTGTTGTCAAATTCCTCTTGGACCATTCAGCAACCTCGCTGACCCTTTCGATTAGCGGGAAAATCTGGATTTGGGTCGCATAGTAATGACTGCACCCACATAACACCGTACGAATTGATCAGCAAGAATAAGGGACTGCTTGAATAAGATGAAATAATTATGTGATTTTATAAAGCCTGTAACCATGCATCTGCATTCTCTTTTTAATCGAGAGAAATAAATATTTTTGACTAAATGTTATTATTATTTGATGGTTCACCAGATTGAGTTTCATGATAATGTTTATAAAATAGCCTCTGTTACTCGACTCTAACAAACATTGTTTTCAAATAATAAATAGTGAATGTATGTATTATTACTTCTTATTGTTTCATAATTCTTCATCTTATCTTATCAGACACATCATATCACATTCATCAAGTTGTGTTTCCACATTGTTTTTATTAATTTCATTTTATTTTTATTAATTTTATTTTATTTTTAATTTTATTTTATTTTTAATGTGTTTATTATTTTTTTCATTATTTTTTTTAAATCATATTTTTTATAATTATATTTTTATTTGCAATAATTTTAGTTAACATTCTATGTTTAAAAAATTAAAAATTATTTAATATCAAAATTATATTTGAATGAGGACGGGGCAAATAATAGTGAAAATGTAATTAAATTTGAGTGAAAAACCTGAAATTCCACAAATAATACAAATTTCAGATTTTAATATATTTTAAAGACAAAATTTGATCAGTGATGGAAAAAAAATTCCAATATTCCAAAGCCAAAATACTACAACTGATGATACAAATTTCAATATCACAAAGCTAAAATTCCACTTGTTAATTTGATACTTATCATCAATCAAACCTACTATCAACAAAAATAATTGATAATATGAGAATTAACAATTGTCATTAAAATTTTCTATTTATTAATAATTTTCTATTTGTATTTGCTTGAAATCAAAATTCAATACCATCTAAATTACAATACCAAATAATTTTCTATTTATATTTGTTTGAAATCAAAATTCAATACCATCTAAATTACAATACCAAATAATTTTCTATTTATATTTGTTTGAAATCAAAATTCAATACCATCTAAATTACAGTACCAAAACAAGGTAAAATTCACACTATTCTCTTCAAAAAATTATTTTCTTTTCTTAGTTAGGACCACATTAAAAATAAAATTGGTACCCATGAAAATATGTAAACATACATAATTTTTTAGTTAATTCTATTTAAATAAATAATAAAAAATAGTGTTTATACCAAAAAAAAATAATATGAGAAATGCAATAAGTAAAACAATTATATACAAATATTGCTTGCTTTCAAAGTGAAATTTTTAAAGGAAATGAGATTTTGGAGTTGGCAGAAGTTAAAAAAATAGAAATTTTGTACTTCCATAAAAAAAAAATAAACAAATGTGTTACATATCTTCATGTTTTCCAGAGATTTCAAAAAAATTGAAAGATTTTCAATAAAGATGTTAGAAATGCTATTAACTGAACATAGCTCTTGAAAATAATGAGTTAGTAGGTAACAATTTCCTAGAATCCCCTAAGACACTTCATGGTTTAGGAAATCAATCATTCTATCATATATTTATTTTTGTGAGTTAAGGGAAAAAGGCATCACTCTAAAGTCATAACAACTTTTATGGTTTTTCAGATTGTTTTGAGTCAATGGGCTACAATATACCTCACTTCCCTTGTAAAGCTAGGTCAATGAAGCTAATTTGCCCCATCACTCCACAAATTTGTTTCAACTTTCTCAATTAGACCATTTTTTCATTTATTCCATTTAACAACTTCTCAAGTAACTCATTTCTCTAAATTACACTATTTAACAAAAATCTCTCCATTCCTCATAATATCTCTTAGTAATCCAAATTGTCTTGTTTTCTCAATTACCTCAGTTACTCAACCTATCTCAAAATCACAAATACTTAAAAGCTTTTTTGTTCTAGTTTTTTTTATTTATAACTTTATTTATCTTTTTACATTCACACAGTTACTATTAAAATTTCATAACATGCTAAAAAGATTTAAAGAAAGTCTAAGCACACATTAAATAGTTATAGAAAAATTTCAACGAAAAATGTTTTATTATTTCTCTCCCATATATATATATCATAAATTTATTTCAATCTAAAACATGAAACTGTCATGAACCTCTATAATCTTATAATCTTACTTCCCTCTCAAACATGAAAATGCTAATGAGACAGAATACGAAAATGCTAATAAAACAGAATACATCATATAACTAATCATTTCACAGAAATCTAAAACATAAAAGGGTCATGAACCTCTATAATCTTACTTCCCTATCAAACATGAAAATGATAA